>SJYV01036039.1:0-12504 GCA_006410875.1 Neotragus pygmaeus
CTCCTTACCAGGCAGTGATGTATTCTGATACTATAATTTGTGTTCAGTTACTTCTACCTTTTATTTTTAGCAAGCTGAAGAAGCAGCAAAAAGAGGCTTCTGTCATTGATTTACTTTTGTCATTGTGCTTAGCGTTGCAAGTTGAAGAGGCAATCTTCCGAGTGGGTGTCATGCCTTGGTTTGTCATTGATAACTGGAAACATGCAACTTTCCATTTTGGTGAAAATACAAACAAAAGGCATTTGGTTATCATCACTCCTTTCAAGTGAATGCCAAGCAAAAAGATAATGAATGGGATTCTAAGGTGATCTGATCTAATCCTACTGAAAGTATTCAGAAACTGGGAAACACATTTCACAGAAAACTGATAAAAGATCAAAGCAGTGTGGACTCATTGACTAAAAAATCTGAGGGGTATTAATGGAGGAAAATGTATATTAAGTTTAATGAGTTTTTAAATATCATTGACTATGCTTGTCTAAGGTTTAGCTATCCAAAATCTAAAATTAACTATCCAAAAACATTACGGATCCAAAAATTTCAATCAGATACTTGAGATTTCACTTTCAATATGATATTTTCTTTGAAATATACCTCTGGGATAAGCAACAGAATGTGACTAAATTGATTCCATTTTTTGGCTAAAGCAGCTAGGGAGCGTCAGTAGCAGAGAGAGGGACCCAAAGAGGAAAGGGAGGATTATTAAGGACAAACTTTGCCACTTTGGTNCTTTGAAATATACCTCTGGGATAAGCAACAGAATGTGACTAAATTGATTCCATTTTTTGGCTAAAGCAGCTAGGGAGCGTCAGTAGCAGAGAGAGGGACCCAAAGAGGAAAGGGAGGATTATTAAGGACAAACTTTGCCACTTTGGTTTTTCCTGGAGATGGTCCGCTGTGGGTGACAGTGAACTGCCCATTAAGGGAGGAGAGAGAAGGAACATCTGACCAAAAAAATAAATAAAAAAACACTTTGCAAAGCTTTCAGTGTCAAATGTTTTCCAAAGCCTTCACTGTGCCAACCAGATAAAACACACCAGGAAACTCAGTGGACTTGGTACTGGGTCATTTCCTTCTTACCTCCCTGAGAAACAAAAGCTCCAGGACATAAAGGAGATGTTTTTCTTTCCACTCTACCTATGTGTCTTTCCAGGCCCAGGGTGTCTCGAGTTCTAAACAGTGCATCAGTTTATACAATGACATCTCCTCCAATGGGGCCTTTTTTAAAAATTAATTTTTATGGCGTATTGTTGCTTTACAATGTTGTGTTAGTTTCAACTGTGCAGCAAAGTGAAATCAGCTATACTTATACACATATCTCCTCTTTTTTTGATTTCATTCCCATTTAGTCACCACGGAGCACTGTGAGTAGAGTTTCCTGAGCTATACTACAGGTTGTCATTAGTTATATATTTTGTACTTAGTATCAATAGTGTATATATGTCAATCCCAATCTCCCAGCTCATCCCATCCCTCCTCCTTCTCTTGGTTTCCATACATTTGTTCTCTAAGTCTTCGTCTCTATTTGTACTTGCAAATAAGATCATCTATCCCATTTTTCTAGATTCCACATACATATATGCATTAATATACAATATTTGTTTTCCTCTTTCTGACTTACTTTACTCTGTATGATAGTCTTGTGTTGTGTGCTTAGTTGCTCAGTCATGTCGGACTATTTGCAACCCCATGGACTGTAGCCTGCCAGGCTCCTCTGTCCATGGGGATTCTCTAGGTAAGAATACTGGAGTGGTTGCCATGCCCTCTTCTAGGGGATCTTCCCAACTGATTGAACCCAGGTCTCCCGCATTGCAGGCAGATTCTTTACCATCTGAGGCACCAGGGAAGCCTAAGAATACTGGAGTGGGTAGCCTGTCCCTTCTCCAGGGGAACTTCCCGACTCAGGAATCAAACTGGGATCTCTTGCATTGCAGGTGGATTCTTTACCAGCTGAACTACCGGGGAACCCAAATGACAGTCTTAAGATTAAAGTCTTAAGTAAAAAGGACATAGGCATGTGTTTTAGTGTTTCTTTATAATAAAATACTTCAGAAGCAAAATAAGGATAGAAGTTTAGCTTTTCATTGTAAAATGTCTTCTTAGTGATTCATCTCAATCTAATTATGAGTTTGATATATTGAGAAATAATATATATAATTAGATTTGTAGAACGAATCCAGTTTTATTGGTGGGGGGGGTTCAAGTGTGCCTTTATTAGTGGTTGGTGGTGTTTGTTCCAAACATTGTCTAGAAACAATTAATAGAGAAAGCTTATTGAATAAAGTACATGTTTCTAGAAGAAATAACTAGCTTTAGATTTCTAAATTACAGAGTACAGTTCTTTTTCCCTGTCAAGCCCATTCAGACATGTCATGCTCTTCACAGTAATCATTGCAGTCATCTTAATACTACACATTTTTCCAAATTAAGTACTTAGATTTCATCATCTGCACCACACTGTTGAACAATTATATTAGCCTTTATTCCCATTTCATGTGTATCTGTAAAATCCATTAGGCGGCTGCTTCTATGTTTCAAAAGAACCTTGGCATTCAATTCGCCTCTGGGGTTATATTTTTCTGGATTCTATTACCATGGTATAGGAAACGTAACTTAGTTTTCACAGCTTTCACTGGATTCTTTTTCTCAATGTTTCCTCAACCCTGACCGTTCTGCCTCTCCTTTCTAAGGTCAAAGCCGTTTCTACATTGTGGAGTTTCCATGTGTTCCTTGAGTAATGCTTGGTTGTTTGCTCTCTTTCTTCATAAAAAGAGAGTTGCCAGATGGTAACTCTTCCTTTAATGAGCAAACTTTAAAATGTCTCTGTCTAAATTTCCTTCACCTAGAGTCTTAGGTTTATGACTGTGTTTATTCAGTTAGTGATTACCTGTACAGTATTATAATTCTCCACCTGCACGCCCAGCCTTCTGGCCCTGCCCTCTAGTTTCCTCTCAACAGTTTAATAATTTAACTAATCTTCAAGTAAAATTCCTAAATGCTCTCGGAGATAGAAGCCATTAGAGGTTTGTGAGAGATGACCGATGCCAAGTATCTCTAACCTATAGTTTTCAAATTTAGGGATGGGTTTTTAACTGTTTCCTCATACTACAGTTCTTACTAGATGGGTCAGAGAATGCTGGTCTTGTTGTAAAGTAAATAAATAAATAAATAAACTCCACTTAGTATTTTTTAACTCCATACAAAATTTCTTTATCAGCCTCTGTAGAGATTACTCTAAAGCTTATATAGGACCAGTACTTCAGAATGCATTGCTCTGATACCAAATGGAAAACAGGGACTTTCCAAACACTTGCCATATCATATGTGCAACATATTTTGAGAAGATCAGAGAAAATACACCTAACCAAAGTGGTGCATCCTGAGAGGCTGGGCTTCAGTCCTCAGCAAATGCAATAAATTTAAGAATAAGTTCCTTCAAAAATGCTGGCATTTTTATTTAAGTGTAAAAATTAAACATATGTAATCAATCTCTACAGTTTTCCTATGTACTAAACAGTGATCTTCTAATTCAGGAGACATCCATTCAGCTGATTCTTCTCATTAATATTTGGGGTTCATGTTGCGGTGTTCTGGAGTCAGCGTATAAAAATTCATCGCTAAAGTGGATTGGACTGACCTCTTCCCTCAAGGTAGCTTGAAATCACCAATGATGGGAATAGTCATATTGTGGGACTTGACAAGCACAAAGCAAACGCAACATTAGACAAACACAACAAACTCGACAACAAATTAGAAACAGCCCTCCCTTTTTTTTTCTGAGACATAGTTATTAAATATTTACCAGCACACTCTTAGATTTATTTCACTTATTAGCCTCTGCTAAAAGAGACAATGTTTGTCTAAACCAGAAGGAAGAATAAAGGAAAGTATGGAAAATTTACATCTTATTTTTTGATATTATCATCTTTTCTGGTGACTTTTGGGGTAATATGTAAACCAAGCCCTCATTGTAAATTCAGGTTGTTGAAATTCTTATCAGCTGACAAAACAGCCAAACATAATGAATCTGGTTCCAAATTGCCACCTACAATTAACAACTAATGAGCTGAAGACTTATACTGTAAGATTTTGACTGAACATCAAAGTGATGTGAATGTTTTAGTTTGGTTTGCCAGAGACATTAGCACCCAGACTATTTATTCAACGCATAACATGTAACCAGGAATTCCTTTCATCAAATATATATCCTATGTGTATTTGTGTATACAAATGCAGATATGTATATCCAGCCTCTTATTACACATCTCTGGCAACCCAAAGCACGTTGCTTTTTAAAAAAAAATGTATTCAAGTATAGTGAAAGTGAAGTCGCTCAGTCATGTCTGACTCTTTGCAATCCCATGGACTAGCCCACCAAGTCCATGGGATTTCCCAGGCAAGAATACTGGAGTGGGTAACCATTTCCTTCTCCAGGGGATTTTCCCGACCCCAGGATCGAACCTGGGTCTCCGGATTGCGGCAGATGTTATACCGAAGTATAGTTGGTTACAAAAGAGGAAAGAAGGGGAGGGATAAATTAGGAGGTTGGGATTAACATATATATATATATACACTACTATATATAAACACACACTGCTTTTTGAGAAAGCCCATTCCATTTTGTAGTGATAATTGTTAGAAAGCTCTTCTTCATATCGATCAACCTGCTACCATCTAATTATACCCTCTGACGCTGATTCTGGCCTCCAGAGACATAGAATAAATCTTGTTCCTGTTCTCCAAACTCCAAGTGTTTGAAAGCAGTCTTGATGGACATGCAACTATTTGACAGTAGGTTATATGGGTTCCATGTGTCTCTGCCCTATAGATTTAAACATCCTTAGTTCTTTTCTCTAACACTCCTGTTTTCCAGACACCTTATAGCCTTGGTTACTTCTTCTGAATATAATGCTGTTTATTAACGTCCACTTCAAAATATGCAACCTGGCAGTGGGGTGGGAGTGAGGCTCATGAGAGAGGGGATATGCATATACATAAAACTGATTCATGTTGTTGTACAGCAGAAACAAACACATTATAAAGCTACTACACTCCAGTTAAAAACTATGGAACTTGATCTGGACATTGCACTCAAGATGGGATTTTTTCAGTACATAGGGATATATTACATTACCTGCTAACCGAGCTGTAGATACTCTATCCACAGGTATATGCTAAAGGTACAGGAGCTTTTTGGATCTTAATCAGTTTGTTTGTTCATATTATGCTGGTGGTAAGTAAAACAACAACAGCAAAAAGACAATGAGGCAAACATGCATGTCAGGCCTGGTAAATCAGGTCTGCATGCATCATCATGCAAATTAAAACTTTTTAACATCTCCTGGGTAAGAATCCTCTTTAGTAATATACATGGTATACGGAGAGCAGTCAATAAAATGTTGGGTTTTTTTATTTGAATGAACTTGATCTTGTCATCTGAAAAATGTGCTAACCTGCCTTTTAGTTACCCATCTAAGATATTATTTTAAAACTACATTTAATAAGACAGGGCCAAGCTGATGATACCCTCTCAGAGGGTCCTTGTCACCACCCCATGATGACCTTCATGGAGATTCCTTTCCTGGGCTGGTCTCTACTGCCAATAGGATCTCTAGGCAGCACGCGCCTTATTGGTGGTGCAAAGAGGCTGAGTATCTCTGTTCTTTGAAATATTCTCAGCATTTCAACTAACTGAAATCCATGCATTCAACCATACCCTTATTAATCAGCTGGTATTCCATCCTTCTGTGTACAGAATATAAGCAACTTTGTCAGAGAATCTCAAGACTAGATCACTGGTTTTCCAGTTACGTTCCATGGGGTCAGGGCTTTGGATAGCTTTCTCACTTTTGTTTGTTTAATAGGTTAAGATTCTGCATGGACTTTAATTTGACAAATGGACATTCTCTCCCTAGTGAGCCCAGGCAAAGGTCTTATAGTTACTGTTCCCTGTTCTCACTTGTACAGAGACCATCTTTTTAAATCATCTTTTTTTGGAATTTTATCTANGTGATAATTGTTAGAAAGCTCTTCTTCATATCGATCAACCTGCTACCATCTAATTATACCCTCTGACGCTGATTCTGGCCTCCAGAGACATAGAATAAATCTTGTTCCTGTTCTCCAAACTCCAAGTGTTTGAAAGCAGTCTTGATGGACATGCAACTATTTGACAGTAGGTTATATGGGTTCCATGTGTCTCTGCCCTATAGATTTAAACATCCTTAGTTCTTTTCTCTAACACTCCTGTTTTCCAGACACCTTATAGCCTTGGTTACTTCTTCTGAATATAATGCTGTTTATTAACGTCCACTTCAAAATATGCAACCTGGCAGTGGGGTGGGAGTGAGGCTCATGAGAGAGGGGATATGCATATACATAAAACTGATTCATGTTGTTGTACAGCAGAAACAAACACATTATAAAGCTACTACACTCCAGTTAAAAACTATGGAACTTGATCTGGACATTGCACTCAAGATGGGATTTTTTCAGTACATAGGGATATATTACATTACCTGCTAACCGAGCTGTAGATACTCTATCCACAGGTATATGCTAAAGGTACAGGAGCTTTTTGGATCTTAATCAGTTTGTTTGTTCATATTATGCTGGTGGTAAGTAAAACAACAACAGCAAAAAGACAATGAGGCAAACATGCATGTCAGGCCTGGTAAATCAGGTCTGCATGCATCATCATGCAAATTAAAACTTTTTAACATCTCCTGGGTAAGAATCCTCTTTAGTAATATACATGGTATACGGAGAGCAGTCAATAAAATGTTGGGTTTTTTTATTTGAATGAACTTGATCTTGTCATCTGAAAAATGTGCTAACCTGCCTTTTAGTTACCCATCTAAGATATTATTTTAAAACTACATTTAATAAGACAGGGCCAAGCTGATGATACCCTCTCAGAGGGTCCTTGTCACCACCCCATGATGACCTTCATGGAGATTCCTTTCCTGGGCTGGTCTCTACTGCCAATAGGATCTCTAGGCAGCACGCGCCTTATTGGTGGTGCAAAGAGGCTGAGTATCTCTGTTCTTTGAAATATTCTCAGCATTTCAACTAACTGAAATCCATGCATTCAACCATACCCTTATTAATCAGCTGGTATTCCATCCTTCTGTGTACAGAATATAAGCAACTTTGTCAGAGAATCTCAAGACTAGATCACTGGTTTTCCAGTTACGTTCCATGGGGTCAGGGCTTTGGATAGCTTTCTCACTTTTGTTTGTTTAATAGGTTAAGATTCTGCATGGACTTTAATTTGACAAATGGACATTCTCTCCCTAGTGAGCCCAGGCAAAGGTCTTATAGTTACTGTTCCCTGTTCTCACTTGTACAGAGACCATCTTTTTAAATCATCTTTTTTTGGAATTTTATCTAGAATTCGCACTTTTAAAAATAATAATTCACTTGCATTTTGATTACCCTTTAATTCCTTTCTCCATGACTCTTTGCAGACACTAGACAGAGCAGTCATAATTTTCAACTTTTTTGTTGATTTAAAACATGAATAGCCCATGCCTAAGGATTCTTACATAAAACTGCTGAGCACTCTTTCACTATCTCCCACCTTCTTTTTTAACATGAAATTCTTCCTAACGTATCTGTTCTTCCATTTCTTGTTTAAAGGTTTTTCTTCTTGATAAAGACTGTGGAATCAGAATAGGAAGTAAATGATTCTACTTTGAGTCTTTGTATCTCCCTCCCATTTTATTTGTCTGTCATTTCCTCTCCACTGCTTCTATAACTTGCTCACATATTTTGTTGCACTTGGGCGATTCATGGGGTCGCAAAGAGTTGGACATGACTGAGCGACTGAACTGAACTGAACCACACTCTATCGTATTTATTACATGGTCATCTCCCCAGCAGACTAGTAGCTGGTGGTCCTTATTCTCAACATATTCCCATTACAATGAGGGAGATACACATAAAACCAATCACCAAAACTAATATATTACTACAAAATTAGGCAGCATACTATGCTGATTAAATGCCCCCCAGGGTAAGCAATGATGGCTCAGACAGTAAAGAATCAGCCTGCAGTGCAGGAGACCTGGATTTAATCCCTGGGTTGGAAGGATCCCCTGCAGAAGGGAATGGCACCTTGCCTGGAGAATCCCCATGGACCGAGGAGCCTGGTGGGCAACAGTCCATGGGGTCCCAAGAGTCAGACACGACTGAGTGACTAAGCATGTAGCACAGGGTAAATGAGTTACAAGTCAGCTGAGAAAATAAAAAGTAACACAGTGGTAGTTCAACAGTGGTAGCTATCACTTGGACTAGCTTCTTTTGCTGGCATGGCTATTAGAAAGAACACCTCCACAAGCTCATAAAATAGATTACTCAAAGGAAATGCTAACTGGTGAGAATGTCATATCTTCAGCTGGCTTCCTGTATTCTTTTTGGAGCTCTTGTTCTCTGTGTATGAATCATATATATATATATATATTTTAATTTCTGAATGAGCTAATTATAAGGAAGCTTTTCTGCTCTCTTACCTCCTGCCCCACAGCACTGAGATCAGCTCTTGGAGTGTAACTGCAACTATAGCCTTCTCTTTTCTTCTATTCGGGTTTTCTATTAATATTATTCTAAGAATTTTCACTCCAAACTGATCTTGTGAGCCTGGCTCAAGCTTTGGAGTCAAATCAAACCTGAGTTTGATTCTCAGTGCAATCACCAATTATCTAAGTAGCTGCTGCTGCTGCTGCTGCTGCTAAGTCACTTCAGTCGTGCTCCAATTTTCTCAACTGTTAAAATACTTCCTAAGATTGTTTGCAAATCAGGTGAGATAATTTATATAAAGCAGAGAGTTCAGCACCTGGTTTTCAATATATGATGGCTTGGGCCATTCTCCACATCATCCTCATTATTATAGGCAGCAATCAGTGTTTGTGGAATTGAATTATTGTTTCACATTCTTATTGCCACTATCACTGATACATGTGTTAATGACTTTGTAATAACCAGGAGTTTTATTATTAAAAACACATTAAACCACTGAAAGGAAGTGTTTTTATTTTTGTGGGTTTTTGCTTTGTTTTTAGCATTTATGGTCAATCGACATTTTCAGTACTGTTTCCCTTGCTATAATTATTTTACATTAGTTTCTTCAAGCCTTCAATTCATCAAAAAGTTCATCTTGTTGGAATTTACAGTGGAATATATTCACTACATGATATAGCGGAAAAAAAGATTGACTACTGAGTTGACAATCTCCCACTCACCAATCCCCCACCCCACTCACTCCCCCATCCCATCTGGTCCTTGATTCAGGATAGTCTAAGAATCACACTGCTGATTCTGGAAGTAATGTGTAACATGTCCCATCCCTCAGACATATTTAGACGGGCAAAACTTTTACTCTGTTGGGTTTTGGAAACTGTTTACTCATACTTATGAGTACATATCAGATAGATTTGCAAAAGTAAGGAGTTTCAATTCTGTTTAAGAGAAGCTATAATCCTTTAATTTGTAGAGTCTCTGTAGAGCCACACAGTGGCTCAAGAACTAAGTCCTATCTTAAGTAGCATCATTAGAAAAAAGCAAATACACACACACACACACACACACACACACACACACACACACAGCATCCCTCGAGAAGTTTCCAATACAGGATAAACACATGTACACATAAATGAGATAAATATAAGCTAAGGATCACTAAATCAAATTATGAGTTAAGATATTACTTATCACCTGAAGATGGTGAAGGCAGAGGAAGGGGGATGCTACTTTCTGAAAATGTTCTGTTTATTTATTTTTTGTTTTTTTGCTTATGGGCTGAGACAGGAAGGGATGCCACACAAGTTCATCCGGTCTGGATATTTTGTAGGCCAGTGAAAGCTCTGTCCCATCTCAGGCCCGTAAAGCTACTGTTGCTCAGCAGGGACTACCTTCTGCCTCCACCTGTTCAGCTAACTGCTACTCCATCTTCAGATTCAAGCTTAGATGTGAAGTCTACCCTCCTCACCCCACCACTTGCCCTACCACTAGATGCCGCTTCTGGTGGTTTAATCACTAAGTTGTATCATGTAGCCCACCAGGATCGTCTATCCATGGGACTTCCCAGGCAAGGATACTGGAGAGGGTTGCCAGTTCCCTCTCCAGGGAATCACCTCAACTCAGGGATCAAACCCCAGTCTTCTGCATTGCAGGTGGATTCTTTACCATCTGAGCCACCAGTTGCCCCTTCTACATAGTCTCAATACCCTGTGTCCAAGTTCAGTTAGAAAATCATTATCAGTTCAGTTCAGTTCAGTCGCTCAGTCGTGTTTGACTCTTTGTGACCCCATGGACTGCAGCACACCAGGCCTCCCTGTCCATCACCAACTCTTGGAGTTTACTCAAACTCATGTCCATTGAGTTGGTGATGCCATCTAACCATCTCATCCTCTGTCGTCTCCTTCTCCTCCTTCCTTCAAAAATTACTAGATTCCTCTTCTCTTCAATCCATTGATTTCAAGACCCATATCTTGTGCACCAACACACCTAGAGCCTAATGCAAAATAAGCACACAANTAACCATCTCATCCTCTGTCGTCTCCTTCTCCTCCTTCCTTCAAAAATTACTAGATTCCTCTTCTCTTCAATCCATTGATTTCAAGACCCATATCTTGTGCACCAACACACCTAGAGCCTAATGCAAAATAAGCACACAAGATTACTGATTATATATATTAAATATATAAAAAGAGTGTATCTAAGTAATTATCAAAGCAGTTAAGAACACAAGCTGCAGAGTTAAATATTTAGGATTCTGACATAGTACATACCTCACTGCCTATGATTTTGGACAGGTTATTTAGCATTCCTGTGCCTCAGTTTCCCCATCAGTTAAACGATCTAATGCTAATATCTACTTTATGAGAAAATTTGTGATGCTCAGTGAGCTTATGCAGGTAAAGTGCTTGAAGCAGTGACATGCAGATTCAAAACTATTGTTATTCATATTGCTATTATTATCTCATATCTGATTCTATCACCTCTCTTTCACCCCCACCTCCAATCTCTCTCTCTCCTTCTCTGTCATAAACACACGCACACATACACACACACAAACAGTTTTGAAGGTCAGTATCATTTGATGGTCTCCTTAAATCACATTTTTTTGGCAAGCCTTCTTTGAGCTCTTGGAAAGGCAGCATTCTTTGGGAAAACAACACTGAGCCAGAAATGGTCCAAGACAGATTGTCTTCTAAGGAATCAACTTCAAAAGAGAGCATTTTTTTGAATGTGGTCTTTACTCTGTATGCATTTATTTTATAAACAAAGGAACTTTTTAGACACATTGTGGTTTAATTTCACTTTATATTAATAGTCCCCATACTGCATTAGGTACCATTGGAAACTTGGAATACATCTGTTTTATACAGGGAAAGCATACTGAAATAGAAGTCAGGGGATTAGATTCTATAAGCATGTCTTAGAGAAGATGTAATTGTTAATAATCTGAGCGTCAGGAATGCATAAAATAAGGAGGCTGCATTTGATGAACTAATGTCTGAAAATTCAATGATTCTATTTTAAGATAGGAAAAAGACATTTAAAGGTATCATTCATGTCAAAGAGAAAAAAAATTGTAAAAAATAAATATTCCTGTGAAGATGGGTCATGGGGTAAAGGAGTCAGCAAAAACAGTTGAGGAAATCTTGGAAGACTCCCCAGAGTTTGTTGTACTAGATCTTGAAAGCGAAATGAACATGAGTTGGTGAACAGAAATAAAATGGTCATTGACTTATTTCTCTATTGCTTTAATATAGAAAATGCATTTGAAAATAATGTATGCAGTACTCTAATTTAAAAGAGCATTTAAGCTCAGTAGGTTTGGCCTGAGTTTTAAAGGTACAAATGGGCATATCCTGGAGGAGAGAGTTGGAGAAAGACTTCCGAGGGGACAGCAGAGAATAGTACCTGTCAGTGGTTACACACCAAACCAGATACTGTGAGGAGGGGAGACGAGCCAGTTAATTAGGATGAACTGGAATAGTTCCAGTCGTCACTAGAAATGGCAGAGATGATATTGGATAGGCGAGGAGAAAACCTTGCCAGACCACTTCAGTGATAATATGAGATTTTGAAAATCTTGATTAGAGCCCTTGTGTGTTCTTGAACAAGAGTAAAAATAGTTTGCACTCTGTATCAAGGATTTTTAGATTCTTAATTGAATTTTTATTTTAAAATGAAACTCCTTATTGTAATTTAAGGGACAGGTACACAGCAAAGTGATATATATATATATATCTTTCTCAGAATCTTTTCCATTATAGGTTATTACAAGATATTGACTTCCCTGTGCTATACAGGGAACCAACAACCGACCTTGTTGGTTATTTATTTTATACAATATATAGTAGTGTGTATATTTTAATCCCAAACTCCCAATTTATCCTTTTTTCCTTTCCCCTTGGTAATCATAAATTTCTTTTCTGTCTGTGAGTCTATTTCTGTTTTGTAGATAAGTTCATTTTATCATTTTTTTTTGAT
>SJYV01036041.1:0-22403 GCA_006410875.1 Neotragus pygmaeus
GAAATGAATCACCAGTCTAGGTTCAATGCAGGATATAGGATGCTTGGGGCTGGTGCACTGGGATGACCCAGAGGGATGGTATGGGGAGGGAAATGGGAGGGGGGGTTCAGGATTTGGAACATGTGTACACCCATGGTGGATTCATGTTGATGTATGGCAGAACCAATACAATATTGTAAAGTTAAAAAAAAAATACACAGATGACTAAAAAATTTAAAAAATTAAAAATAAATGATTCTGAATCAAGGGTTTGCAGTACAACAGTCTAATGCTTTTTCTTTAATATAGGTGCTGAGAATTTACCCCAGACTTAGTGAATCAGAATCTCAAAAAAAGGACCTGCAAAACTATTTTTAAAATAATCCTTAATTGATTTGAGTGTGCTGCCCTGATAAGAAATATTTCCTTTGATAATAATTCTTAATTTATAAGCAGAGCTCCAGTCTATACTATTCTTTAAGGATACTATCCTCAACTTCATATTTGCTACTCAATTCTCTACTTCAGTAGCACTTTTACCACAGCTTTTTTTTTTTAATTTAAATTTATTTATTTTCTTTGGAGGCTAATTACTTTACAATATTGTATTGGTTTTGCCATACATCAACATGAATCTGCCACAGGTGTACACGTGTTCTCCATCCTGAACCCCCCTCCCACCTCCCTCCCCCTACCATCCCTGAGCTGTTTGCTCAGCTGTTAACAATGAGAATGACAACTTTTGTGATGAGAATACTGTTAGCGCCTGCGTCTCTCACCCTCCCCTGGGCTGCAGAGTGCCTTGACTTTGTTTTCAGTGACTTGCTATACAGTACCAGCCTTCTTTCCCCATGTGCTAATAATTCTATAACCTCTACTTAAAATTCGACAAACTCTGCTTCTCAACACATTCCAGTTTGAATAACTACTGCCTCACTTTATTATTTAGACTGCTGGTCTCAGTAACCATATTTTTCATGGAAAATAAAATTTTCTGACCACAATTCTTTTAGAAGAAGAATCCTCCAACATGAAATAGAGGATTCCCCAAACTGGCAAACAGTTCTTGCACACCAACAAAGTATCCAAGAATTCAACTCCATTCTGATACTGTCTGCTTGGGGAAAGCATCAGATTTCACAGGTTAAACGCTCATTCCACATGATTCCCCCATCCTCCTCCCTCACAAACTTCAAACTGTTATAAAAGGATGTAACTCTGGAACAGTCAAATGGAGGAGATGCCTAGGGCAAGGTACTTGTGAAGGGGCAAAGAAGTTCCATGTCCTCCTCCAATGCACCACTCTCCCTACCTCTCACTAGCCCAGAAGCTCTTTGACCCCTGCCCTTTTGAGTTTTTATAGAGGCTTCATTAAATAGTTATGATTCATTGAATCTTTGGCTGTTAGCAACTAATTCCACCTCCAGCCCCTATTCGATCCCTGGGTTGGGAAGATCCCCTGGAGAAGGATGTGGCAACCCATTCCAGTATTCTAGCCTGGAAGATCCCATGGACAGAGGAGACTGGTGGGCTACAGTCCAGAGGGTCGCAAGAGTCCGACATGACTTAGCAACTAAACCACAACAACCAGACCCTTTCCCTCCCTGGAGGTCAGGGGTGGGACTGAATATTCCAACTCTCTTGGTTCTCCAGGTGACTTGCCTCCATTAGGTGTGATTTTAAAAAAAAAAAAAAGTCAGATTTTTTAATGTAACAGAAGAATTACTACTTTATAACTGTCCACATTAGGAAGACTCTGGGGTTTGGGAAGCTGTGAGTCAAGAACTGTGGACAAAGAACATATGAGAAATGTATTTTGCTCATCTGAATGCTCAAGTATTTGTTTATTGTAACAAAATCACAATAATGTATTCCATTATCTTCAAATATATTTGTTGTTGTTCAGTTGCTCAGTCATGTCTGACTCTTTGTGACCCCGTGGACTGCAGCATGACAGCCTTCCCTATCCTTCACTATCTCCCAGAGGTTGCTGGAACTCATGCCCACTGAATCAGTGATGCCATACAACCATCTCATCCTCTGTCATCCCATTCTCCTCAGACTTTCTTAGCATCGGGGTCTTTTCAAGTGAGTTGGCTCTTCGAATCAGGTGGCCAAAGTATTGGAGCTAAGCTTCAGCTTCAGTCCTGCCAATGAATATTCAAGGTTGATTTCCGTTATGATTGACTGGTTGGATCTCTTTGCAGTCCAAGGGACTCTCAAGAGTCTTCTCTAACACCACATTTCAAAAGAATCAATTCTTTGGTTCTCAGTTCTTTATGGTCCAACTCTCACATCCATACATAACTACTGGAAAAAATAGCTTTGACTATACAGACCTTTGCTGGCAAAGTAATATCTCTGCTTTTTAATATGCTGTTTAGGTTTGTCATAGCTTTTCTTCCAAGGAGCAAGCATCTTTTAATTTCATGGCTGCAGTCACCATCTACAGTGATTTTGAAACCCAAGAAAAGAAAGTCTGTCACTGTTTCCATTGTTTCCACATCTATTTGTCATGAAGTGATGGGACCAGGTACCATGATTTTAGTTTTTTGAATGTTGAGTCAGTTTTCACACTCTCCTCTTTCACTTTGATCAAGAGGCTCTTTAGTTTCTCTCTGCTTTCTGTGATAAGGGTGATGTTATCTGCATATCTGAGGTTATTGGTATTTCTCCAGCAATCTTAATTCTAGCTTGTGCTTCATCCAGCCTGCTATTTCACATGATGTACTCTGCATATAAGTTAAATAACCAGGGTGACAATATACAGCCTTGATGTACTTCTTTCCCAATTTAGAACCAGTCCATTTTTTCATGTCTGGTTCTAACTGTTGCTTCCTGACCTGTATACAAGTTTCTCTGGAGGCAGGTAAGGTGGTCTAGTATTCCCATCCCTTTAAGAATTTTCCATGGTTTGTTGTGAATCACACAGTCACAGGCTTTAGTGTAGTCAATGAAGCAGAAGTAGATGTTTTTCTGGATTTCTCTTGCTTTTTCTCTGATTCAACTGGTGTTGGCAATTTGATCTCTGGTTCCTCTGCCTTTTCTAAATCCAGCTTGAACATCTGAAATTTCTTGATTCATGTACTGTTGAAGTCTCACTTGGAAAATTTTGAGCATTGCTTTGCTAGCATGTGAAATGAGTGCAACTGTGCAAATGTGTATATTTTTTGCTATTGACCTTCTTTGGAATTGGAATGAAAAATGTTTTCCAGTTCTGTGGTCACTGCTGAGTTTTCCAAATTTGCTGGCATATTGAAAAGTATTGCAGTACTTTCACAGCATCACCTTTTAGGATTTGGAATAGCTCAGCTGGAATTCCATTACCTCCACTAGCTTTGTTCATAGTGATGCTTCCTACAGCCCCCTTGACTTCATCCTCCAACCTTCACCTGCTTCTAGGTGAGTGATCACACTGTCATGGATATCCAGGTCTTTAAGAGCTTTTTTGTATATTTCTTCTTTGTATTCTTGCCACCTCTTCTTAATATCTTCTGCTTCTCTTAGGTCCATACCATTTCTGTCCTTTATTGTACCCATCTTTGCATGAAATGTTTCCTTGGTATCTCTACTTTTCTTGAAGAGATCTCTAGTCTTTCCCATTCTATTGTTTTCCCTCTATTTATTTGCATTGATCACTGAAGAAGTCTTTCTTATCTCTCTTTGCTCTTCTTTGGAACTCTGCATTCAGATGAATATATCGTTCATTTTCTCCTTTGCATTTAGCTTCTTTTTTTTTTTTTTGCTATTTGTAAGGCCTCGTCAGACAGCCATTTTGATTTTTTACATTTCTATTTCTTGAGGATGGTCTTGATCCCTGCCTCCTGTACAATGTCATGAACCTCCGTCCATAGTTCTTCAGGCACTCTGTCTATCAGATCTAATGCCTTGAATCTACTTGTCACTTCCACTGTATAGTCATAAGGGATTTGATTTAGGTTAAAAATTAGATTTAAATCCCCAAATATATAATCACTAACAATTGACCCTCCCATTCTTGCCCTGATTTTGTAAGTGAAGAAGGTCTGACAGTAAGATTCATGTCTATACACCCTTGGCATATTTGAGTTAAAACGTAATCAAAATAGAACAAAGTAATACATATATCATTTGATTTGTCTGTGTATACTCACTCATATACTATAATTACCAGGAAGGAATTGAAGCAGCTGATTCAGAAAATATAATTATGGGGAACCTGTTGTATGCTTGTTACTGTGGGGGATGCAGTGGACCTAGTCCAGCTTTTGAAGAAAAAACACTTGTCAGTATTAACACTTAGAGTGGAATAAAGGTTGTGAAAGAAACATGGCAAAGCACTAAATGGTCAGTCACTTTGTTGCTGGAGGTGGCAGTCAGTCAGGAAAGAGGAGCACTGCTTCAGAGAGCTCAGATGTCCCATTTTTAGTCTCATCCACCCTGGTGCAGTTTGGGCAGAAAGGAAACCCTGGGAAGGTTTAGACATTTTCTCTTTCCATTTGGAAAAGTGCTAAGACTTTTCTTCATTAATGAGCACTCCCCATTTACCTCCCTAATGCCTCAATATCTTTCTCTATGAGCCACTTTTATCCTCCCTGTTCACATTAGTCTGGATATACCTACCATAATCTCTTCCCTGGGCAATACAAAAGAATCTCTTTCCTCCCTTGTTTCTCTGCCTGCAGGATGGTCATTGAACCTCTTTTTCCCCAGAGCAGCCAAGAGACCTTTCTAAAGCTCATACCCAAACAAATCTGCCATTCCTCTTTTTATAAACCTTCAGTGGTTCTCCATGACGTGTGATGAAATCCAAATCCCAGCATGGCGATAGAGCACTCTGTGGTTTGTCTCTGTCTTTTCGTTTGCTTTATCCTTTACCCTTACTTATCTCTCATCCTGCCTCCAGCCACACTGAGTATAATAGAGTTCTAGGAATAGTTGTGGCATGTTCATACTCTGCTAGTTAATTTGTGCTTCCTTTCTTAGAGGAGGATCCATCAAGCCTCTGAAATTTGAATGCAGACTCTGCTGCTTATTGTAGACCATCAGTGAGGCTTTCAGCTCTCCAAGCCTAAAGATTCTCCTAAAATGCAAATAGTGAATTGTGGAATCCTTGGTAAGACTGGAGATAATATGTCCTGGTGCAGAGGTTTACACTTAGTAGGAGTGCAGGATTATCACCTGCTGCTGACCTTTCAAAGCTTCTTTCTAAGCATCACCTCTTAAGTTGGGCTTATTTCTACCTGTGTGTATAACACTTTTGTTCTTTTGAAATGTATCTATAACAATGTGTGACACTTGTTTACATGTTAGTCTAACCCCTAAATTCCATGAAAACAAGAGTCCTGTCCCAGCCAAAATTTCTACCATATAATTGACACTCACAGTACATCTTGGACTTCCCTTGTGGTTCACAGTAAAGAATCTACCTGTAGTGCAGCAGACCCAGGTTCGATTCTTGGATCTGGAGGATCCATGGAGAAGAAAATGATAACCCACCCTAGTATTCTTGCCTGGAGAATTCCATGGACAGAGGAGCCTAGTGGGATACAGTCCATGGGGCTGCAGAGTCAGACACAACTGAGCGGCTAACACTTTCACAGTATATCTGTATTGATCAAATGAATGAAACGCTGGTGCCAGACTTTTGTAAAAGTTTCTTTTGATATTGGCCAGTTCACTAGAGCTCAACAGAGAAAAACCAGAAGCAGTCTTTAGAATTCTCCACACCACATCCCCATGTTGCAATTGAGAGCCACTGTGTCCATGAAATAGAAGTATATCCACATTTATACTGTTAGGTGGTAAATTTCTCTATAAGTACATATGTTTTAATGTGCATTAACATTTGCACCATTTCACTCCAGCTTCCATTACTGGTTCACAGGATTAGATGTGAACTTATCACTTGTTTAGTTGATGAGTCATTTCTTTTTTGTGACTCCATACTCCATTGCCTGCCAGGATCTTCTGTCCATGGGATTTTCCAGACAAAAATATTGAAGTGGGTTCCCATTTCTTTCTGCAGGGGAGCTTCCAACCCAGGGACCAAACCTGCATCTCTTGCATTGCAATCTCACTTCTCCTGCGTTGCAGGTAGATTCTTTACTGCTGAGTGTCCAAACTTAACACTAGCACATTCTCAATAAGAGGGAAAGAGTGAGATTAGTATAAATTAATAAACAATTATTTTCAATATGCAACAACTATCAAATATTTCTACTCAATATTCATTGTCTTTAATCCACTCCTCATCAATTAAATGCCCATGAGCAAAAGAATTGGGGTTTAATAAAATATGGAAAAGTTATGTATTTAATTTATGAATGGTTAAAAGAGAAAATTTCTAACATGGGATTTATAGCAATAAATAAAATAGAAAAATTTATTTTTGCTGTCTAATCATTTTTCAGAGGCTGCAAGTTTAGGATTGGGTGTATACATTTAAAGATGCATTATAAAATGGATTAAAATTCCCACTGTCTTTGTTGCTTTTTTCTCAGAGCAATTTCCTTACAGAGACTCAGGATATTAATGACAAACATGACTTTCACAACAGATATTCCAGGCAAACCAAAGATTTACAAATTATAGGCCTTTTAGGAAAATAAAATTAAAAAGATATTGAAATAATGAACATAAAACTGAAGCTATGAAGACAGAAGATAGATGCTCAGTGAAAAAGTTGTAATGTTCCTAAAAGCAGAAATGGAAAACTCTTGTGAGTCACTCATTATACCCTCCATCACAGCAGTGGGGTAGATTTATTTCCAAAGATATATCTTTGAATACTTTGTCCACTCTGGTGTGAAATGACTTACAGGATGGCTTTTCTGCTACTTCTATTGTGAGGCCATTTCACAATTTAATAGATATCACTACTGGGGAAACTTTGTAGATTCAGAGGCTACATTTTTTTGTTATTCAATTTCATGCCCTGAATTTTAGTTATTGCCCTCAGGGAACATGGTAAATAATTCTTTCCCTTTTTGGTGACACATTTTGGATTCTTAGAAATTTGTATTTTGCCCCTAAGTCATTCTCTAAAATACTTTATATGTAGTATATATCAAAGTATTTAATTCTTCTGTCAATAAACAATATATTTAGTTTTTATAATCTTGTCTCATAAGTCATTTTTCTCAGCCTGTTAATCAATCAGCTCTTCTGTAAATCCCCATAGAAGTTTGTCAAATCTTCTATGAAAATACTTGCAAAATGATTTGGTAATCTCTCTCCATCTCACCACTGCATGGCAGAGATCAACAACTGATTCCTAGTTCAGATTGAAGTGCTCTTGTGTTTTGACATCTTTGCAATATCTTAACAACCCCCTCTGTAGCTTTTTATCACTTGCTGCATTTCATAGAAATTTCTCCACTGAATTCTTAGGTAAAGTAATTCCAATATTAGATCCGTGATATTAAAGGAGTTCTAACAACTTTTTTAAAATATTAAAACTCATTTAATCTGTAATACATGTGATATAGTAGCCATGTGATAGAATAGCTTTGCAACAATTGTTGATAGATAGATTTAGTAATTTCCATGTTCTTGCAGCTCTGAGATAATCTGTATCTAAATGCAATATCAACATTTCCACATAAAGAAGTCTCAAATATGCTGCAAAATCTGCCCCAACAAAGACCCTATGCATGTACATTATACAAGTTATTGGAGTTACTGAGGGACCATTATCAGGTTAATAATTTAATTCCTCTGAAATGTATAGTGTATATAGTTAGCACAGCCATCTTTTCTGTTTCTTTCAGATTGATTCTGCATGATGATCATCTCTGTTAGGAAGACTCTACTTTCTTTTAAATTTCTAAGGTTTTCTTTTTAATATTAAGTGTTACGTATCTTATAAGATGAACTTCCCTTTTCACATCATTCAATGTTAAGAGTTCTCCAGATATACTCTGAGGAAAGCAAAATTGAAAGACACGTGAATCCCATTGTTCATTGCAGCATTGTTTACAATAGCTAGGACATCCATCAACAAATGAATAGATAAAGAAGTTGTGGTACATATACACAATGGAATATTATCAGCCAAACAAGGAACACATTTGAGTCCGTTCTAATGAGGTGGATGAACCTAGAACCTATTATACAGAATGAAGTAAGTCAGAAAGAGAAAGATCAATATCGTATTCTAATTCATATATCTAGAAAAAACGATGCTGAAGAACTTATTTGCAGGGCAGCAATGGAGACGCAGACATAGAGAATAGACTCATGGACTTGGGGAGAGGGGAGGAGAGGGTGAGATGCATGGAGAGAGTAACATGGAACTTACATTCCCATAGGTAAAATAGATAGCCAATGGGAATTTGCTGTATGGTTCAGGCAACTCAAACAGGGGCTCTGTATCAACCTAGAGAGGTGGGCTGGGGAGGGAGATGGGAGGGAGGTTCAAGAGGGAGGTTCAAAAGGGAGGGGATATATGTGTACCTATGGCTGACTCATGTTGAGGTTTGATAGAAAACAGCAAAATCCTGTAAAGGAATTATCCTTCAATAAAAAATTAACAACAACAAAAAGAGTTCTCCACTTCCAGAACTAACATTACTATGAAAGTTACTATTGTTGTTTTGTCTGAGTATTTTATTGTTACCAGAATCTGCATTTTTTTTAATCCTAAAATAAATCAAATATGGGTAATTAATAAATTTTAAAAGATTTTGAGCCTATTACCAGTGAAATCTGCAAGAATCTTGGAAGTATTTTGAATTTCAGTACTAAAAGCCCCCAACTAAGTAGTTCTGATATCAAAAGACAGAAATAGAGAGAAAATAGTTTTTTTTCACAGTGGCCTTAAAATAATTGAATTAATCACCTGCTGCCCAACCTTCATAGTATTTATGTTAAGGATAGTCTACAGAGAAGAAACCACTTTTGGAGATAAAACTAAATGTCAACAGCTCTCTCACTGCCAAAAAAAGTGGCTTTAGAGAATCTTTAATTGTTAAATATTTTAAAATGTTTGAGAACAAAAATAGTCATTAACTCATAAGCAATCTTGAAGTCACTAGTGTGGCTAAAGATAGCTTAAAAATGAATTGGTCACCTGAATAGATGGTCTTTAAACTTAAAAATTAAATCCCCCACTGATAGATAATTGATCTTCATTAAGAATCTGACCCATGGAGGATTCATGTTGATGTGTGGTAAAACCAATACAATATTGTAAAGTAAAAATAATAATAATAAGGAACCTGGGAAGGACATTGTCACATTATGTCCTAGAAGCCTAATTAGTTTTTGAGTCTTTATTGAGAGCCTAATATGTCCCAGGCACCATACTGGCTCCTGTGGAAGCATTAAAGTCAGCAAAATTACATTGTAAAAATATTCATATACTCTGGAAACACAGAAGTGGGAGCATCTGCATCAGACCTAACAATGCTTCTCAAAGGGAGTGATTCAATTTGTGTTCTAAGTGATGAGGTAGAGTTAGCTAAATGGGAAAGAGATGGGAGAATTTTCCAAGCAAATGGAACCTCCCCTTCAAATTTGAGACAGCTGATAAAGCATGAAATAATTCTGAAGTTTTGGGGGAAAAAAATGAGTGACTGGCTAGACAAATTGTTGGAGAGGACCACAGTACTCAGATCGTAAAGGTTTTGGTATACTTTTCAAAGGACTTCAAGTTGTTCAGAGACTCAGAGATTTGGAGCTTGGAAGTCACGTAGATATCACAGTCCATTTTGTTTTGATTTTACGTTTCAAGACCAATATAGTAGGTCAGTGGAGGACAGAGAGCAGTCAGGAAAGACTGGAGAAAGACTAATTAGGAGGGTAACATAGTCATCCAGGAGAGATATGACAAACTCTTGAAGCACAGAATAGAAGACATAGTTTTGAAAAATTTAGAAAGTACAATCTGAAGGATTTAGTGACTAATTGGGGAATATTTCCACATGGCTCCTAAATACATGATGCATACCATTAAGTGAAGGTGGTTTTATTTTTCTAGGAAAGGAAACACAAGAAGATGAGCGGGTTTTGTGGAAAAACGGATGAGTGCCATTATGTACATGTTGAGTTTATGGAGATTATGGGATATCCAATAGGAGGTGACCAGAAGAAATTGAGCAAAATGATTTCAACAGAGATTTCTTGGCCTGGTATAGGGAGTGAGGCATCGTTCATGAATGAAAAGTGAAAGTGTTAGTTGTTCAATCTTGTTCAGCTCCTTGAGACCCCATGGCCTGTAGCTCACCAGGCTCCTCTGCCCATGGGATTCTCTGGGCAAGAATATTGGAGTGGGGCTGCCATCCCCCTTTCCAGAGGATCTTCCCAAGGTTTGATCTTTCTCCAGGGTTCGATCCACAGGTCCCTCATATTGTAGGCAGATTCTTTACCACCTGAGCCACCATTTGTGGCTTCACCATCTGAGCCATCATTTGTGTACAAATTATTGTTAAAGTCAAGTCAAGGCTAAAAAGAATACATTAGCTTTGGCAACCCAGGAGCTATTAAAACTGTTAATAGTCTTTTCATTATACACTCATGTTGAGGGTTAGGTGGAGCAAGAATTGGGCTGCCATAAGATGAAGAGTGAATCCAATTTTCACTTAACAACAAATGTAAACGACTGTTCCAGGAAGCTTCAGTGTAAAGGGACACAGATTTGAAGAAATGATACCTAGAGAGGTTGAATGAAGATAATACCTCTTTAAATGATACAGAAAGGCAAACATTTTTTGTAGGTTACATGGGACTGGTAAGTAGAGGAAAGGTTAAAGATACATGAGAAAGAAAGCTAACACAGTGTGATGGGTTTGTAATTTTACTCAAGCAGAAATCCAGGTGAAGAATGATTGGACTGCTCTAGAACAGGGCTTTTGTATGATGGGCACCAGAGGACAGCTGGATGGGAAGAGACTATTGATAAGAGAGGACTTGAAGTGAAAGATTGTGAGGTCTCTAAAATCTACAGGAGACTGGTACATTGGAGGAACATGTAAATATTAAGTGGAAGTCTAAGTGAATGAAGAGAGAGAGACAGCAGCAGGTAATTCAAGGGCATCCAAGGATATGGAAGGCATGGCACGCGCTTTCCATTTCAGATTCCAGAGGGAGTGGCTAAAGTGAGGGTAAGTAAACAGGGACACCTGAGTTGAGAGTCAAGGGTAGTTTCTCTGCTATCGGACATCATCCAGGATGGGGGTGATGAAGTAGAGAGAAATATCAGAAGATGGATGCTGTGGCCCTTGTAAAATATGGAGAGTAGGACTTCAGTAGCAGTAACAATGCATAGAGAGAAAGCAGGGACTAATAGGTAAGTGACTTGTGTTTCAAAGGGGCTATAAGTTTGATTGTAAGTTTGCTTACCTATGCCTACCGTGTCTTTAAAAGAATATGTAAGAAACATAATGTTGATTGCCTCTGAGTGGCATCTCTTTTCTGTTAGACTGGGGGCCATATGAAAGTTTTGTATTAAAACTATCAATGACAAATGATACAAAGTCATACTGATGAATGATAAAATGAAAAATGATAAATATCATTCTGAAAGTTTCAGAATAGAGTCAGAAGAAAGGCAACCCACAGCCACGTGGCCAGCCTAGCAGGGTTTCAGAGTGGGGGCTCTTGTTAGTCAGGCCTGGCCTGGAGGTAAGTACTCTCTTGAGGGTAGAAAGGGAGAGAATGATCAGTGAGGGCTTTGAAGGTGTTGAGGTTGTTGGTCCACAGTGACTCATGGCTCTAAATGACATTGCAAAACAGAAGTCTATCAGAAGTGATGCTGGGCTTATGGTGTTCCATTTTAAGATTAATCTACTCGATAGTTTTTAGACTAAAACCATTCAACCAGTGTCAGAAATCCAATTTAAAGTTTCCTTTTTAATTTTTGAAGAGAATATGGAGTACAGGCTAGCACAGCTCCTAAAAGCAATATTCTTTACTGTGCACAATAAATCATCAGCTTTCTATCCCATCAGTAAACTAAAGCTGGCAGAAGATAATGTAGTGTTCTCATGAGAGAAAAGATTCTTGTTAACCTATGTTCTTATCTTCTATAAAAGTTTGTGGCTTTCTTTGGTTATTGCTGCTCTTGAAAGGATAGTATCTTCCACTTAACACAAGAGACTTGGTGGTGTTTTTGTCTTCTTTGTCCTGATGAAATCTGATGTATGCATTGACTGAATAGTGACTGTAGAGGCTGACTCACCTAGCAAGGATGAGCAAAAATAAATGGAGCTGTAGAAAGCAGTAAAGCAAATATCTAGTGTCTTTAATGTAGCTTCATTTGACACTGTGATTAAATTCAAAATTGCTTTGCTCTGAGCAGTCTTTCTTCCTGCCTTCTCCATCTCCCTTTTACCCTCCATTCTCAATAGGAAGCATCCCAGACATAGCTGGGAATAAAGTAATTCTAATTAGATGGTACTTCCCCAACCCAAATCATCTTTGGCTTTTGTATATGAAATGTTATTGCACAGTTCTCTCTTCACATCACAAGGAAATATGAACGAGTCCCCTCCCTTTTCTTGTTCTCTGAGAATAGCTATATGCTAAAGACAGAATTGCTCAGTACTGTCAGCTTGCTGAATCAGGTTCTGAGAGTCTGCAGCCAGCCACACACACTGCCTCTATTTCCTTCCTAGTCTGCTGGGAGAGAGGCCAGGAGGCTTTTCTTTCTCCCAACCTGAATATCAAGAAGTTGTTGAAGTGTCAGGGTTTTCCTCTGTTCAGCAGAGGTGTTCCTATTATTGAGAAGCCTCCTCTAAAACTGCCAGTCAGAATGACAGTTCATCAGAGACCTCTGAAAGGCAATGGACTTCACCTTAGGGTTAAGACTACCATGGTCAGCATTTGAACACTATAGATTCTGGGAGCGGGACCATTAATTACACACAATTCCCAACCCACCTTCCACCCATAGGCACTGCTTGTAGATGAAGGTGTCAACTTCAGCTGTATTATTTCTAGCCATAAAGTGAAAGAAAGTGAAGTCGCTCAGTCATGTCTGACTCTTTGCGACCCCGTGGACTGTAGCCTACCAGGCTCCTCTGTCCATGGAATTTTCCAGGCAAGAGTACTGAGTGGGTTGCCATTTCCTTCTCCAGGGGATCTTCCTGATGCAGGGATCGAACCTGGGTCTCCCACATTGCAGGCAGACACTTTACTATCTGAGCCACCTGCGAAGCAGCCTAAATATCTAGCCATAAATATCCTATTAAATAGGAGTATACATAACATTGTGCAAAACACTGCATCCAATTCAAATAAAATTGAGGAATTTTACAGTAGTTGTATTTATTTTAAAATAGGGCTTTCATAACTTTAATAAAGGCCACTGGCTGCTGCTTTTGATGATTATGAACATTGTTGCATTTTGTAGACTGTGAACTAAATGACCCATAATATCCCCCATAACTTATTACTTTATGTAAAAGGAAATATTATATGCTAATATAGGATGTGTTTATTGCATCTGCAAAACATTACTTAAAGGAGGATTGTTAAAGAGACAAGCTAAATTGTACAAAATTTCCCCTGGCTTCTCACGTATCAAATGCAGAAGGAGCGGAGTGAATGCAGCTCAGTATCTGTGTATCTGGGTGTGCGAATCATTTTACACAAAATCAAGTTTTCCTATACAGAGGAATTAGTTTAAATGCCCTTTTTTCTCCCCCTTTGAGAGAACTTACACGTATACTGTTGACANAAACCCTGATGTTGGGAAAGATTGAAGGCAGGAGGAGAAGGGGATAACAGAGGGTAAGATGGTTGGATGTCAGCACTGATTCGATGGGCATGAGTTTGAGCAAGCACCAGTACTTGGTGATGGACAGGGAGGCCTGGCATGCTTCAGTCCACGGGGTTGCAAAGAGTTGGGCAAGACTGAGTGACTGAACTGAGCTGAATGTATCTGTGCTCAGTTCACATGGTGGTACATGTGTGCTAAGTCACTTCAGTCGTGTCCAACTCTTAGCAAGGACTGTAGCTCATCAGGCTCCTCTGTCCATGGGATCCTCCAGACAAGAATCCTGGAGTGGGTTGCCATGCCCTCCCTCCATAGGATCTTGCCAACACAGGGATCAAACCCAGATCTCTTATGTCTCCTGCTTTGGCAGGTGGATTCTTTATGACTAGCGCCACCTGGGAAGCCCTCATGTTGTGGTGGAGAGAGTGGATTGAGATGAGATGCTTTTTGAAAATTACAAAATTCTAATGCACATGTTAGGCAATAATATAGTGGACCATTATAGGTTGTTGGATAGAGCAATCAGTATTTCTTCCAAGTGAAAAAATGGGTTAAGGATACAGATTTTCTTCTACGTGTCAGGCATTTTCATGATTTTACTTATAGTGATCTGTTTAATCTTCAGAGCCTCCCTTTGAGATAGGAATTACAATGACTCCGCTTTCGGATGAGAATATCAAGGCACAGAGAAACTTAGTAGGTGGTACGAGGACTCTAGCCAGTACATGGTAGAGTTGAAACTGAATCCAGAGTCAGACTCCAGAATTTGTAACAACTAGTTGATTTCCATTTTTGCAGAGGTTTATAGAGCCATCTTGCCAGTACAAAGATAATATATTGGAAAGGCTGTACTAGTTTCATAAAGTGTTCAGTTAAGAGTCCACTTGGGCCAGTTTCACACGAATTATCTCGTTGAATACTCAACTAAGCCTGTGGGAGTGGGGGAGGTATTTTTCCATTTTACAAATCAGGGCTCTCAAGCACAGAGAGTTTACCTTGCCCAAGGTCACACAGTCAATGCTCCACGTAGAATTTTATTGTGAGTGCTCTTTCTCCAAACCAACATTTTAAGAAATGATTATCAAATCCCTTCTACCAACCAAAAATGTGGCAATCCTTATTCAGCAAGGTGCATAGCAAAGGAGCATCTCAACCTCCTTGCTCTTCACTTAAAGGCATGTGGTTTGCTTTTCTTTTGTTTGCAATTACAGGCCTTCTGGTGAAACCCATCCATGCTTATTTGTGTTCTAGTATCTCTATGATCCCTACTGGGTTTAGACCTAGCTTTTAGTAATCCCACCAAATCAATCCCTGCTGACCAGCCCCAGGGGTCATCATAAAATATTTACGGGGTTCTCATCTGTTGAATCCTCTTATCAGGCAAACATTCTAACTCTTCTTTTTGAAAAAAAAGAAAGATAATTTTGCATCCTGCTGAGGGATAAGATAGAACTAAATTGTATTTGAGTAGAAAATGTTGTTATCATTTTAGAAGTTTGATTACCAAAATAAGGAATGCCTCCTGATTCTAACATAAGCTTAGATTATCAACATTCCAAAAAAGTTTTTTAAACCAACAGCACTGGATTTCTGATCTTCAATTTTCTCCACTATTCTCATCTCTCAGAATAGCCATCTACCATTTACCATTCATCTTCTAGGAATTTTATTATGTTGCTTAAGATCACTTGAATCCAGAGGAATTTTTCTTTTCTTTTCTTTTCTTTTCTTTTCGTATACACAGAAAGCAATGCGTGTAAGTAGGAGCAAGGGAGACATGGCTGTATTAGAAACCAGCTTCCTGCGAGTTAGTGCTTTGCGCGACAGTATGTCCAGAGACCCCTGCTGCAGGCTTCAGACCTGCTGATGTTGCTGACACTTGAGCTTCCGTGGGGTTGATTTGCTCACATGTAGGCAGAGGATGGTCAGATTGAAAACTCTCTGAGAACAGTGACCTCGATGCGTTTTTCACTTCTGTATCTGTCATAACTTAAGTCATGTAGTCACTAATATTGGAAGTCCACAAGTACCTGTTGAATGGATGGTTAAATGCCCTATCTCCCACCACTCCCCAGAAAAGAAAGAAAGAAAATGGAAAAGAAAGAGCCACGTCTGTCATTTAAGACTCTCTGATTTGTCTTACTTTTTCAACCTTATTTTCTGCCCGGTACTTTGGACACACGGCAGGCTCACAGGTCCGAGATCACACCACTCTGTTCATGCCCTTTTTCCTACCCTCCTACTCCTCTACTGTAAGAAGCCCTGATCATTATCTGAAGGTCAACTCCAAGGCCACTTCTTCTGAGACATTTATTTCTATAGATTTTGTGTTATTCATTTATTCATTCCACAGATATTTGTTAACATTCAACTGTGTAGCAGCCTTCCTGATAGGGCTTTACATGGATCACCTCATTTGATCTTCACAGTAATCCAGTATCTATTTATTCTTTCCTTTTACCAGCATTTATTGAACACATGTTAGTTAGCAGACCCTGCTGTAAATGCTAAAGGTTGAGTAGTGAGAAAGAACATTGCAAAACATCACACCTTCCAGGGCTTATATTCTAATGGAGAGATGCAAACTTGGGAAACAAGTATAGCAATAAATGAACAAGATAATGTCACATAGTGGTAAGCCATTATGCAGCTAAAAGCTGCTGATGTGACAGGGAGTGACAAAAGTGGGGAATTAGAATTAATCCAGGTGATATTAAATAAGTTCCTCAAGGGCAGTTTTCCATCTTATGCAATTTGCATTATCCAGTGCCCAGCATGGTGAGTTACATGCTCTGGCCATTCAAAATAGAGAACTTTGAACCTAGTGATCAGTAAGATTCCTTTTAGCTCTAAAACTGCGATGCTGAGAGTAAGAAATAGGTAGAAGGTTTATGTGTGCAACAAGAACTCTCCCTTAAATATATATATATAGATACATATCCAGGGGATATCTCGGCTAATGCTTGGGCCTGGGCAACAGCAATATAGTCTGCTCTGACTTCTTCCAATCCTGTAGAGGAGAAACAATAGTTTACCCAACCCCTAGAGTATTTTCCCTTGACTTTGGAATGCACTGTATTTTTTTTCTTTGGAAACAAAAATACCTTTGTAATTATATTTGGCTTAGATGAATGCAGCAATGAATTCTTAAAATACACAGCATGTGATAATACCAAAGAAAGTATAGCAGGAAGCCAAGGAGAGCCAATCTGGGATTAAGACTCTGCTTGCAAAGCCTAGTGTTTTCACTCATGGAAACTGCTGATGAATATTGCTAATGTAATGACAGGCAAAAGTTAACTGGTGATAACCAAAAGTGACAAAGAATTGTAAAATCCATGGACACTAATAGGGTTCAAATTGCAGACTCTCTCACCTAAATACCACTTATCCTATTCAGAATGATTTCCCCAACCAGTATGAGAAGACTTGGCATTGTCTGCTCAGGAGTGATGATGAAGTTATGTGGATTGAGGCACACATCTGTTCCTAGGACGGCTCCTTCACTGGCTTTAGCTGGAGTCTGGCCACAGAGTTTAGTTTTTCTCTGGGTGAAGCTTTATCAGCATCAACAGGATGAAGTCCACAATGTGTGCTTGGCACTCTGCTCCAAGCAGCTCAGCTAATGAACCCAGACAGTAAGCCTGCTCTCTTTAGAGATCTGAAACCTGCAAACTGCTTTGATTAATTTCTAGTTAGGTGCAGAGTGGAAAGAGGAACTGCAAGGTCAAGAATTTGCTAATCTCAGCCTTTTTTGTCAAGTGTGATTTGCAGTAGGATGGGTGCTACACTTCTGCTTCAGACTTTACTGTAACGAGTTCTCTGGTTTAAGCACATAAATGAGTGTGGAAACCCCCTCACAGTCAGCTCCAGAAAAAGCCAGTCCTTAGAATTAACTGTTATTTAATTACATAGTACTATGATATAAACGTGTCTATTAAATATTTTATATTCAGTGTAACTTGTAGTGCCAAATGATAATTATGATGGTTTGCAGCTCTAGTGAAAGCATGTAGGCCCAATGTGAGGATGAAGATTAATATATACAGGATAAAATGTGTCACAAAAGCACAATCTCCTCCTTAGGCAATATTTACATTTTTAAAAAGAATGACAGCTTTTTAAACGCTTTATGCTTATATTGCCTCCTGAGTTTTTAATAAGGTGTTCCCCTTTATAAACCTATCACTTGCTGAATAACATTTAATAAGTGATTTTTTTTTCCTCATAGTATGACAAGCTGTGTTGACTGTTGGACTTTAAGTGGTATTTTCTCCCTAAAGTAAAATATTAGGAGTCTTAATTAGCAATGCAATAATTTTAGTTCAGAGAGGAAGTGATTTTAGCTAAAGGATTTTGGCGACATGGCCTTAATCTTCATAGTGTTTGTAACTGCCATTTTTCCACTGTTTGTTTTAATAATATAACTAGATTTTGGCCACCATGAGGATAGTCTATTTATATAACATCATTAAATTAGAGAGGGCCTTCCCTGGGGGTTCAAACAGTAAAGAATCTGCCTGCAATGCAGAAGACCAGAGTTCAGTCCCTGGGTTGGGAAGATCCCCTGGAGAAAGGAGCAGCAATCCACTCCAGTATTTTTGCCTAGAGAATTCCATGGATAGAAGAGCCTGGCAGGCTACAGTCCACAGGGTTGCAAAAAGTCAGATAAGACTGAGCGACTAACACTTTCACTTTTCACTTTCAGAGTAGAGAGAAGTTTTGTAGTTCTTAGGGGTGTGGATTTCAGCACAGAATCATCCAGACAAAGTGAAATGGTTTGTTGAATTTTGAGTATGAAGTATTACTTGCCCCATCAACAAAAACAAAACAAAAAACAGAGTGCTCACTATGTACCAGGAGTTGTGTTAAATGAGGAGAAGAAAACATGAATAATTCAGGTCACTATTTCTCTTCTTCACTTCAAACTTGTAATTTTCCTAACGTAGCAAAGTAATTTCCTCAGCCATCCATTTTAGCTTGGTAGTGTAAATAATCTTTAAGATTAACTTAGCACTATCAAAAACACAATCTTTAATAATATTCAGGCTAAAAAAAGTAATAATATTCAAGCTACTGCTGATCTAAGCCAAATATTTTTTTTGAAATGCATTTAAGAAATGTATGAAAACCTATACTTAGTATAAATCAAGGGTATTTGTTTAGGTTATGAAAGGATTCTTTATAAATGAAAAGAGGGCTAGTTCAGCAGAGATGAAAGAACAGGAAGAGTCAGCTTCTGGTTCAGGTGTTTGTGAAGCCTCTTGAAACCAGGCTTGATTCCATAGGCAGGTTCCTTTTAAGCGTCTTTTCTCCCGACTTTCTCATCTCTTAAAGCTACAGAAATGATGAATGGGATGCAAGAATACTGGAGTGGGTTGCCATTTCCTCCTGCAGGGCATCTTCCCTATCCAGGGATCAAACCTGCATCTCTTACATCTCTGGCACTGGCAGGTGGGTTCTTTACCACTAGCTCCACCTGGGAAGCCCCTGGTGTGTGGAAGCGTTTCCTATAATGTTGGTCACATATTCTATGCTCCAGAAATAGCACCTGTTACTGCCAGACAATTAATCATAGAATCTTCTTAATACTAAACAATTTTATTGTGTTTATAAGAGCTAATCACAAAATTTAAACCTGCACTAGCTTTTCAGCAACATATTGTAGTTGGCAGTACTTTTCGAGATGTAAATTAAATGTTCATGTATCTTTGTATGTATCAAACACAATGAAAGCTACTAGTAAGATTGTGTTTTCGATTTTCTGTTCAGCCCTTTGCTGAGATGTCCTTGCTTGGCAAACAAAGGCTTTTAACCACTTCTTCATTCATCCGTCTCTCCTCTCCAGGATCCTCATGTTTTCCTCAGCTTAATTATTGTATACAGATGATAATTGCTTGTTGTTCATCCTTTTTCTATTTGAAAAGACCTTTTCTCTCTGTCTGTCTGCAAACACAGATCAGACTTTCTTTAATTCTCAAGACGACTCATGACAACCTCTAAACTGATGATCTCTTTTCTGCTTGTCAGAGGAACTTTCTTCTTTGCCCATTGGACTGATGTTTGCTCAGTCATTGCTTATCCTGTTGAGAACAGCTTCGCAGACTAAATTCCATCTGAAGAAATCAGAAACTGACAAGTATAAAAAGTTTCCTGTCTTATAAGAATAAAAGTAAACTTAAAAAAAATCTTGACATTAGCATTAAAAATACATGGATGACAGAAAACAGCAAAATTCTGTAAAGCAATTATCCTTCGGTAAAAAATAAATTAATTAAAAAATAAAAAGCTAAAAAAATACATGGATGAATCCTAGGAGTTTTAAATTAAAACATTGTACATACTTTATCATCAATAATGATAAGTGAAAAGGTGATAAAATTAAATCTTAAGCCAGTGGAAATCTGCAAGTGTGTCTTATCTACAAGGACTATTTTTTTTTATTTTTTATTAAAGATAAATTTGTTTTATTAAATATATATCTTATATTTCCAATAATAGACAATTCATGCCCATGGCTTCTTATAGCTCTAAGAACATATGTTATTAAATTTCACAGGAAAATTCTCTAACTTTGAAACATGCTCTTTGATTCTTATTAATTATTGATCCTTGAACTCTTGATATCCTATGTTAAACGTTGTTGCCAATAAAACTGACCTCAAGCCAAGGCTTTTCACTTAATACTTGTACAAGAGCTGGTTTGATGATGAGCACATAATGAATTATACTTGTAAAGATTTGGTTGGACCACAGAGTTTGATTGAACCTAAGAGTTTTCAATACTTGCTTCATTCTATTCCTATAGACATTAAGACATCAATGTATCATTTCCACATATATCACTTGGATTACATGCCAGAAATCCATATACTGGAGTATCAAGATCTTTGTTTTAAATGGTCTCACCTGTAGAGACTCAGGACTCCAAGTTTAGAATTATTTGTGTTTCCCTCAGTGGGTCATGAACTGAGCAGAGTGTCATGAAATAAAGAAAACACTGAAGGAATAAATGTTGTAGTACGTTTTCTCATTCTTGTTTTCTGAATCATGTCAAATCCCTCTGTGTTTCTTTTCCATTTCAAAAGAAACACCTTTAAGCATTAGTTCAGTCAAAAAGCACAGAGAGATATTTCTTTATTTTCTGCTTGTGTGGAGTGAATATAAAACAGAAAACAGAAGAAACATTTATTTTTAATTAGGGAAATGTCTTTTAAAGCTTTTCTAAAATAAATCATCCTTGGTAAATTAAAGGTTGTTTTGGTTGAATGCTTTTTAAAAACCCCACATAACAGCATATATTTTAAAAGATGGTGGAGTACAACCTCTGAGCAATGAACAGTTCATGGCTCATCTGCTCACGTACAGCATAATCACCTAGGATAAAAATGAGCAGCCATCCTCTGAGAGTTCCAGAAACAGGTGGTACAAATAATTATCCCAAATGTTTGGAACACTGTCGTAGCAACCACATTCAAAAGACAAGTGTCCTAGCTCCACTATAAAGGAACAGAAGGATTCTTTTGCACATCCAGTGTAGGCATTCAATGAATAAATGTGCATAGGCTTGCCTTGGTAGAGGAACTAGTAGGTTATTTACTTACTAGCTTGTGATACACCACGTGTCCTGTGGGATGACCTCAGGGTGACTGATGGCAAGTAAGGGTTATCTGGAGATATCTTTTCTGAAAATGGAAATTTCCATTCATATAGCAGTCTTTAAATATAGGGGATTAATATTGAAACTATTCATTACTTATAATGCTATTTTGTCCCCAGCTGTATTTGCTTTCAGCCTGTGCATAAACTCTCTGCAAATAGAGCCAGAAAAATGCCTGTCTGACCCTGAACTGATTTCATATTTCTGTGGCTGTGTTTAAACACTGCATGTTTCTGAGAAGCAACAAGGTCCTATTGTAGAGCATAGGGTGCTATATTCAATATCCTGTAATAAAACATAATGGAAAGGGAAATAATGAATAAAAAAGAAAAAACAACCCAAAAATGAGATAAAATAAAATTGGTACTGCTTGAAAAAAAAACCCTACATATTTCTGTGACTGTTTTTAAAAACATCGAAGTTTATGTTGCATCAGCCATGTTTTAGGTGCAACCAAATATGATCATTCTAGAACAGCCAATTCGGTATTTAGTAATTTGTGAGAAACATTTCTATAAAACAGGCTTTTATTTTCTACGAGGGGATACATGGGTGATACCGCCAGTCCAGGTAAATGGAGACAGCGACCCTCCAATCCATGTTTTCTTCCCCTCTGCTGCTTCTGTCCTGACGCAGATAATCTGTACAGGCTTCTAGCAAACTGTATTATATAGAACATGCTGTTTTTTAACCTTTTGATTTATGAGTTTATTTTAACTTTTTGTCTGTTGAATCTGCTACCGGTATATTTGCTAGTTGTCAGTATGCTTGCCATTCTGCCTTTGGTATTTTGGGGATTTACACAATGATTTGTGTATGTGAGGTGCATCAGGTTTTACATTTTCTGACTTTAGCATTCATACTTAGAAACAACTCTTCCACGCTACAATTATATAAATATCTACCTGTCTTTTATGCGGTACTTTAAGATTTTACTTTCATATACCTTTCCAGCATTTTTGGCTGTAATGCTTTTCTCATCCAAACCAAACCTGACATACTAAGCTGTTTAAAAAGTGAACATCTGAGAATCATATCTATATTATTAGAACTACTCCAAATAGT
>SJYV01036052.1:0-81695 GCA_006410875.1 Neotragus pygmaeus
TACATGACCACAGGAAAAACCATAGTCTTGACTAGACAGACCTTAGTCGGCAAAGTAATGTCTCTGCTTAGTTTTAGCTTAAAGAAGAATGGATCTTGCCCTCCTTTCTTTCAAGAAAAAAAGAAAAAGAAAGGACCCAGATGTGTTCCGTGGTGGCCTTCCTTTCTCTCTTTACATGGGAATCCTGGACTTGCTGGGATGGTGGCCATGGGATCTACCTGTTAGGATACAGGGTTGTATGTTCTGCTAAAAGGCCTGTGTCCCACTGAAACATCGTTTTTCCCATGCTGTGTTCCCAGAGACCATGGAGAAACTGCATTGATGCACCCCCGACACTGGAAGGTGGGGTTCTGAGCTGACTTTAGTTGCACCAGGCAAAGGCAGCAGTTCTGGGCAGGCAAAGCGAGCTTTCTGGGTGTCGGCAGCTGTGTGGCTGCCTTGGGGGACCACGGGGAGATGTCAGTCTTGTGGGAAGAAGAAGAAAGCTGAAGGTACTGTCCTTCCTGAGTTCCCCCTCCTCTGTGAATGATCCGTGGGAGACAATGTGTCAGGCAGCTATCTCATGGCTCTCGTCACCAAAGCGACCAATAGCGTGCGTTGGTGCCAGCTAGGCACACAGCTAGACAAGACCCACGGGATGCTCGCAGTCATTAGACACTGTCCCCCGAGGAGCTCTTGACGTTTATGCAGGTGGTCGTAGCTCTTCTAGCATGAAACAAAGCAACTTTTTCAGTGGGGCTATAGCGGAAGGAAATGGCAACCCTCTCCAGTATTCTTGCCTGGGAAACCCATGGACAGAGGAGCCTAGAGGGCTACAGTCTGTGGGGTCACAAAGGGTCAGACACAACTGAGCCCAGGTATAGACGGAGAGGCAGCAGGAGAAAGAATTCTATATGCGCTGTGCTAACTTGTACTAACGTAGCTTGCTTTACAGAAAAGAAAAAGAACCCACTTAAAGCAGCTTTAAAATTCAAATTCAATCTAGGGAATGAAATCCAAATTTAACCTGTAGCCACCCAACCCGGAACAGTAAAGAAGCTGCCTGCCAATGCAGGAGACCCAGGTTCAATCCCTGGGCTGGGAAGATCCCCTGAGAAGGGAATGGCTACCCGGATTCCAGTTTTCTTGCCTGGAGAATCCCATGGACAGAGGAGCCTGGCAGGCTACAGTCCATGGTGTTGCAAAGAGTCACACAACTGACTGAGTAACACACAGACACATGCATGCTGCAGTATATTACAGAAGTTGAGCTGTAACATTGTACATCTGAAACTTATATGATGTTATCAACTAACGTTACTGTGATTGAAAAAAGAGAAAGGTTTTAATTCGTTTCTGAGAGTAATGTGACAGGAAAAATACTCTTTTCTGTGGGAACATTTGATGTAAATCTTTGTCAATCTAGTGCTTTTTAAAAAACTTCATGTAGGCATAATACTATGATTTTGCTAATTGTACATTTTTAGACATTCACTTACTTTTTTGTTATGGAATCATTAACAGTTGTTATTACTCTACTTGTTGCTGTTGTTCAGTCGCTAAGTCGTGTCTGACCCTTTGCGACCCCATGGACTATAGCCCACCAGGCTCCTCTGTCCATGGAATTTCCCAGGCAAGAGTACTGGAGTGGGTTTCCATTTCCTTCTCCTGGGGATCTTCCTGATCTAGGGATCGAACCCTCGTCTCCTGCATTGGCCAACGGGTTCTTTACTGCTGAACCGCGTAGGAAGCCCATTACTCTAGTTGCTTCTCCTAAATGCACTAAAATTTGGGGAGTATTTTGACTGAGTAATATTCAGATTCTTTTGGTTAAGAGATGATTCCGTAAATAATACTGAAGATTAAATGCTGAAGAGTAGCCTTCTCAAATTCCAGACTTCCATTTCTTTCAGATCTCATAACTAGGATAGGATTAAGCTTCCCCTCTTCCGTATGATGGCACCACTCCTGATTTTCCCCATGCTTCCTCCTGCACCCGCAGTCACAGCCACACCCCTGCGTCTCCACCGTCCACGGGGAGACGATCGCCTTGTCTTGCCTCTACATGGCACGGAGCCCGACACCCCCCAGTGTTGGAAGCCGGGTTAGCTTTTGTGCAGGTACATCAGGAAGGTGGCCTCCTTCCACTTCTCCTCACTCTGGAAAATTACCAAGGGCTATCTTTCATAGGTGACTTCCCAGTAAAGAACCTGCCTGCCAGTGCAGGAGACGAAAGACCTGTGGGTTCAATCCCTGGGTCAGGAAGATCCCCTGGCGAAGGGAATGGCAACCCACTCCACTTCTTGCCTGGAGACGCCCGTGGACAGAGGAGCCTGGCGGGTTATAGTCCTGCTGCTGCTGCTGCTAAGTCGCTTCAGTTGTGTCTGACTCTGTGCGACCCCAGAGACGGCAGCCCACCAGGCTCCTCCACCCATGGGATTTTCCAGGCAAGAGTCCTGGAGTGGGGTGCCATTGCCCTCTCCGGTTNGCTGCTGCTAAGTCGCTTCAGTTGTGTCTGACTCTGTGCGACCCCAGAGACGGCAGCCCACCAGGCTCCTCCACCCATGGGATTTTCCAGGCAAGAGTCCTGGAGTGGGGTGCCATTGCCCTCTCCGGTTATAGTCCATGGAGTTGCAAAGAGTCAGACATGACTAAACAACCAAACAATAGCAGTCTTTCAAGGGACATGCTCCACAGGATGGATGGCAACAGAATTCTTGATAAAAGCACCCTTCAGAAGCAAAGTGCTGACAACTAGGTGATGTAGAAAACACCTAGACGTGGTCTAAAGCTGCAAGACCTACTTTACGGCCCCATTTACTGGCATGCCTTTTTATGCATCTTATTATGATATCCTTCAAATTTTGATAGTATAAAGAGTGAGACGCTGGGGAATCTCAAGACCTTGACAGTAAGTAAATTCACATACATGTCAAAACACCAACAAATTTGTCAGTGATCATATACTGTGTCCACTGATGGTAACGACTTAACTTAAGCAAATACGTTATTTTTGGTACCATCATATGCTAATTGACCTTCAAGGTTAAGGAAGCTCAAAGATCACTCTTTAAGGGATATTTGGATAATTTTGATAAATATAATTAAACGTGAACTCGTCGAGGATGGGAGCCTTGACATATGAATATTGTTGTCTCTCATCCCTTAGAATAATATCTGGCACTTGGTATCTCATGAACATCTGAGGGATTCACGAGTGGATAGCTGTCACCTGTGTAGTTAGATACAAACGAGATTGGCTCCGTTTATTTTTTTAATTTTTATTTATTTATTTTTCTAACACCAAAAGCATTTTGTATTGGGGTATAGCCAATGAACAATGCTGTGGTACCCTTCAGGTGAACAGCAAAGGGACTCTGGCTCCATTTGCTTTTGTCCATTTTAATTTGTAAGTCGTATCTTACATGATTCACTGCTGCAGTGTGATAGGACAAAATCACTAATATAACAAATACGATTAAACAGTCTGTATTCTGTAAGTGTTTTGTTAGTAACTTGGGGTGCTTTGTATGTTGCTTGGTATGTTGTCAGGAGTTTAAGCAACATTTGTTGCACCCGCCACTGCTCTGTTAAAACTGTTCTTAAAACACACACACAGACACACAGACACACACACACAGACACACACACACGTCATTTTTGTCTATTGATTATTTTAAAATTCTACCAGGTGAGAGCACATCCATCTTGTTCATCAAGCCAGCACCTAGCTCCATGCTTGCCAATATAGTGGTGATATATTGCCAGTAAGCATTCGCTGAATAAATAAATGAATGAAAGACAGTGAATAGGACAAGTTTTTTGCTTTCTTGTAATATAGTCTAGGGAAGAAGGGTTGGCAGATTGTGGTCAGTGCTGTAAGAGTCGATGGTATTAGATTCAGGGGCTGTGGAGTAATTTGCTGTTAAAAATAATTTTATGTTTGAATGGCCGAAGCCTGTCTTCAGAGCTATTAGAGGCTTACAGTGTCTAGCGACACAGCAGGTAGGCCAAATTGAATGGTGTTTGAGAAGGAAAAAAAAGAGAAAATAGAAGTAACAGTAGGTAAAGAATCCAAAAATCAGTCCTTTTGAGGACTCTTGGAAAGAATGAATGTGTATTGCCCAGAGAGTAAAAGAGATGACTAGAGAACCAGGTGCTACTGTTGACCTCAGAAACAAAACTCAGATGATCCTCAGGTAGAACTATGGGGCCTGAATGAGCTACATGGTCACTGAGAAAGTGTGGGAATGACAGGAAGAAGTGTATTGAGAAACTCCCCACACTCCCTGCATATCCATAGATACAGAAAAGTGAAGAACAGTTAAACTTATTGATGTTCCTTTAAAGAGTTAACGCGTCTCCCCCTTAACTCACCCAGTGCTCTAACCCTGTTGCGCCTGATTTATTAAAAGCAGTGATTCACTTCTAAGAGTAGAAGTCAGTGAAGGCCAGTGGTGGTAAACTGGCCTGAGAATTAAATTCCAGTTCCAGCTCCATCCCTCCCTAGCTGTTTAACCTGGAGAATTTACTTCTCATTTGGGATCCCCATTTCCTCATCTTATTAATAGATCCTTAGACCAGCAAAGGGCTTCTCTCACTCGTAAATGGTATCATTCTGCCAACTTTATCTTTCTTATAATCCATCATAATCTTAAGGACACTTTAGTAAACTTTTCTAAGTTCATTTTTTAAAAATTGGAGAGACTGTGCAATCAGACGGCAAGAATGAGGTGATGATCGGGAACTGGGTGAGATACTGCCACTTAGCAGGAATAAGGAGTTTCCATGGTGGCTCAGACGGTCAAGAGTCTGCCTGCAATGCAGGAGACCCAGGTTTGATACCTGGGTTGGGACGATCTCCCAGAGAAGGGAATGGCAACCCACTCTAGAATTCTTGCCTGAAGAATCCCATGAACAAAAAAGAGCCCAGAGGGCTACAGTCCATGGGGTCGCAGAGTTGGACACAGCTGAGTGACTAACACACACACACCAGGAATAAAGCCAAAATTAGCCTTTCAGACTCAGGCACATTTTGGAACATTGAGTATCTGTAGGCAGTGCGTGGGCGCTAAGTTGCTTCAGTTGTGTCTGACTGTTAGCAACTCTGTGGGCTGAAACCTACCAGCTCCTTTGTCCATGGGATTCTCCAGGCAAGAATACTGCAGTAGGTTGTCATGCCCTCCTCCAGCGGATCTTCCCAAACCAGGGATCGAACCCACGTCTCTTACATCTCCTGCGTTGGCAGGCGGGTTCTTTACCCCTTGCACCACCTGGGAAGCCCTATCTGTAGGCCGAATGGGGCTTACATTTTTGTTCAGTTTTATTAACAAAAAGGAAAGTGTTCCTGATTTATTTTTATCTATCATAACTTCAACCAAGAATCTTGGATTAATCACACCTTTAAATGTTGTGTCATTGTGCAAAGTTGCCCACTGAGAAGAAAGAAGAAACTTGTTTACTGAGAAAAGACCCTGATGCTGGAAAAGATTGAGGACAGGAGGAGAAGGGGGTGACAGAGGATGAGATGCTTGGATGGCATCACCGACTCAATGGACATCCTCCTGAGCAGGCTCCAGGAGATAGTAAAGGATGGGGAAGCCTGGCTTGCTGCAGTCCCTGGGGTCACCAAGAGTCAAACACGACTTAGCAACTGAACAACAAGAGCAACAAATAGAAAAACCTAGTCCTGCGCAGCTGTAATCCCCTCAGTTCCTTGGACTGTCAAGAAAGTTCTCTTAGCTCAGTCACCTTAATAAAGGTGTTTTGGTTTTTAGAAGTTTATACACGATGGAATTGCCCAACTCTCCACTGTATTCGGTGCTGTGGAGACCCAGTTAAGTCTCCTTCCCACCAAGCTATTGCTCCACAACTGACAGGGGAGCTTTTGCTAGTCTCTTGTAGGATGACGAGTTACTCAATGTAGATGAACCAGATATGTATGTATTCTGCTCGGGGAATATTGGGATCAGCGTATTCAGAGATTTATTACCACCTGATAGACTGCCCCAAGTGGGGGCATCTTTTTAAATCCACAAGTCCCTGCAATTCCATGAGGCCGCTTGTGTGATAGGAGGAGGCCTGCTCCCACACTGAAATTTGGCACAGCTAGCATTTATCTTTGCCAAAAAGGTCAAAGGCCTTGAGCAAGAAGCCAGCTTTTTCCTGATTACAAAACTGACCACAATTCTTCTCCAACCTATCAATGTCAGTCTTTTTTTTTTTCCTTTCTGGTAATGTGTTATTCCTCTCAGGGAGAACTCTACTTTTTTCATGATGATATGGAATCTATCCTTCCAATGTTAACCAACGTTCACATATCAGCTGATGTATATGCTGTGGATGGGTAAACTTAATAATTAAGTTTCTGAGTAGCAGACCCTGATGCATAAAATCTGAGCTGTCTCAGGCCCTGTCTCCAGTCTGTTAATGCTTCAGTTTTAGAGAATCTGGATCGCTGTGTCATTTTTTTACAGATTTCACAAAGTAAGAGAGTAAATACCTAAAGACAGAGCATTTCAGTAGCTGATTGCAAATTTTATAAACACATTCTTGAATTCAGGTATTTTCTTCAGATATCAGATGATATGACTAGAGATTCAACCAAGGGTGGGCAGACAGAAAAAAAAAAATTATCCCAGTAAGTTTAGCTAGTATTTCATAACCCAGAGATGTAAAGTTTTCCATTTTAGAATCAACTGAATATTGAACTGTGTCTGCTCTCAGAGTTCCAAGTACTGTCCTGCCCCCGCCTCTCACAAGACACCAGGGTCACCGGCGAGACGGTGTGGCAATGTCTTCTTTGTAATGTACCAGGGCTTGCCAAAGCCATGAACAGTGTTATGACACAACAGTTTGTCCCAGCTGGTCTCTAACAGGAGGATGCCAGCCAGTCCATCCAGGCCTGGTCCTCTGTGAGTTTATTCCCACCTCCCCCAAACATTTGGAAACGGATGTCTTGGCTCATTGGTGCGTCCCCAAGTTTTACTGCCACACATCTTTTTCTTTGAACGGAACTGGCCTTTTGCAAGAAATAGACCAAATATCGGTGGGAGTCACGGCAAATCCCTATTCCATGCTGTGATGGGTGAAACCCTGGGAGATGCTCTTATTGACCCAGAGAGTGAGGCCTTCGCTGTCACCGTGTCTGCAAGTACCTCACAAGGTAAAGTCAGCTCCAGATTTGACTCTCGGTATGCTCCGGGCATCACAGAAGGGTGAACTTGACCTTGTGGCTTGTCTTCCAAGTGACGTCTGTTCTGTACTCTGATGTGTGTAGGTCAGTATTCTGATGCTTAACTTGCTGCTCTTGGGTTCACTTAAAGCATACTCAGAGCTTTTTTTTTTTAAAGAACAAACAACTAAATCCAGATTTTATTTCTGTGCTTGACTCCTATGTCCTGAATTTAAGTATTCAAGGTATATTTACATCCAAAGAAATTCTACTTGCTTTCATAGGGTTGGCCAAAAGACTTGTTCTGGTTTTTCTGTACAATCGTACGAAGAACCTGAAGGAAATTTTTGGGCTACCTAACAGTTTTTGGATTGACATATGTTTTCCCCAAATACCTAAGGTCTTCTTAGAATGTCTTTCCTCCTTTTAGCCTTGTGTGTTATGGATCTCTCATAGCAGCATTTTTCATTTTAAAGTACTCTCAGCATGTTTTTGCTCTTCTCTGAAATCTAGATACTTGTGTGGACGTTTTATCTCTCTCAAAGAATTGTAAGCATCCAGGGTATAGGGCCAAGTTTTATTCTTTATATTTCTTAGGGTGCAAATCAGAGTGCCTAATGCTTTGTAGAATAGTGTGGAGACCTTGGAGAAGGCCTATTTAAGCATCTCATTTTACTATTGCATGCTAGGTAAATTGATTATCACTTTTACTCGGATGTGAAAGATTCAATTAGATACCTCATTTTCAGCATTTTCTTTCTTGGCCTTTGCAAAATGTAAGTTTTTTATTTCTATAGCTCCTTCTACTGGAGCGTATTAGCACAGCTTCTTCCGTTTTGTGCTATATCACATTTATTTCTTCTTTTTTCCCCCCTTCTTATAGATGCGACGTAAAAATTCATTGTGTTAGCTAGTCTGATTCACATTTTACAGTATAAATGCTAAAAATTCATTGTGTTAGCTAGTCTGATTCACATTTTACAATACAAATGCTAAAGTGTTAAAATTAAATTGATTAATTGTTGAAATGGATGGCTGTACATTTTGATGTTTTAATTTCTCTGAAGGTCTGAAGTTTGAACATATTAATCACAGAATTTTTCAAACATTGAGCTTTTTAAAAGTTAAGAAAAAAATTTCCTGAAGTGACATTTCGTTTTATTGTGACATTTGGATCCAGTGTATATTTCTGTCATCTGAGTCTCTTAAACAGGAGTTTAGTCTTATTATATTACATCAAATCCTGTTATTGTGTTTTTCTACAAGCCATAAAAAGTATTGCTGTGTTTCTCCAGTTATTAATTTAACCTGTATCAGGACAGAATATCCAACCTATACTGCAAAATAATTCTTGTGTCAAAATTTGACAGTTTTGTCTGTTTGAAAAGAATATGTCCAGAATGCAATGCAACACATATTTTAGGGTAGCTGAAGCGAATATGTCTATGGTAAGGGATAGTTGTGGGTTTTGCGTTGGTTTTCCTTCTGCACTAACCTCTTTATTTTTATACCTTGAATTTGCCCTGGGTGTAATTTTTTTGTGTCTCAAATCCCTTTCAAAAGAATAACCCAGTACTTTTCTTCTTAATTAAGATGGTACAGAATGGAATTACTAGCAGTTAAGAAATTATATATTGTACCAATTATTTAACTCTCATGTTAAATGATCTCTGATAACTCTTTATTCATGAATGTTTTTTCTGTCAAAAATAGGTTTCTAAAGGCCAAAGACCCGTGATAGGTCACTTCTATTGTATTTTGTAGATGGCCACTTAAATACTTCACTGTTGCCAAAACAAACAAACCTGAAAATAAATTGGGAACGTGGTCATCATTAGCTAATCGAGGCCAGCAGAGATGAAACCGTGTAGAGGTTAGGTACCTGGCCTCGGTACAGGAATTTGTCTGGCTTCTCTTCCTCATCACAGGGAAAGGGAAATAAGGGTGTTGCAAAGATCTGGGTGCTGCTATTGAAGGCAAAATGGCTCACTGAGTGTGAATGGTCCAGGTATCCAGCCATCCTGGTCCCTTTCATGAGACTTAAGAAGTCCACTCTGTAACCACGATGTCCAAAGGGGACTTTTGCATGTTTTCCTGGGATTCATTATCACCATGATTCCATGTATCTTATTCCCCTTTCTGTTTCCATCGTGAGCTTTTCAAGGAACCCCAAGTAACCCCATGCTGGCCGTGAAACCGTTTCCACTAGAGAACCTGGCAAGGTTGAAGGGAAGCGTCCATAAGCTGAAGCTGAGCATGCCTCCCGCTTTCAGCGCCAGACTTAGTCCTGGGTGAATTCTCTAATTTTGAGTTGTTGCACCAGAGCCCTGAAAGATGATGACACGCCTGTCCTTTGGAACTGATTGAGCAATGGAAGTGTGCCTTAGAGACACAGCAAATGCTGCAATCGATGATTCTGTGAAACGAGAGTCTCTCCTGAGAGAGGGGTGAGTGACGGATTGCTGCCGTTTCTATTGAGGGAGACTTAACTATGGCCGTGTGGCTCCTGGCAGCTGTGTACTTGGGAGCGTTGGAGAACGGAGCCAAGCCCAGGCTTCTACCTTTGCACAAGTTCTAAGGGACCCATTGGTGTCAGGAAATGGAACTCCTGAACTTGTCCTGGCCGTATGCTTTCTGTGTGAGTTTAAGTGTGTCATCCTTCCCCTCTGCCCTCCGCACACACATGTTAACAGAAGATACAGGGCTATTGTGAGGACTGAATGACACAGTTGTTGCGAAAGCTCCCCAGATCCCCTCTGTGAAGTTCATTGTCCTGGGCTTGTGGTGTTAATCACTTGTGGATAGAACAGAAGATACACACTATGCTCAATTTGAAGCATTTTAAGGAAGATGGAGGGAAAAAAAACTGCAGGATTTCTTATGCATCAAAATGAGTGGCAGTTTTAAGTGAGATGAGGCCTCTGTATAACCTCTCTTGAATGTTTTGATAAGGAAATGATCAGACTTAGAAAACGCATCCTCATGTCTGATTTTTTTTTTTTTTAAACGGGCCAGTTACCTCCCGATTTCATTAACATTTGTCTATAAAGAGATTGAATTTCCACAAGTTCAGTCATTCTTTGTGCCTAAATGAGGGCAATGATTGCATGTTTTCTTCTCAGAGACATTGAAAAATTGTCTTAGATTATAATGTTCTCTATATGATGAAGATTTAGGTCATTGACAGCTCCAGATTTCATGATCTCACAAGTAATAACAGTTCAGGGAGTTTTTCTAGAATTTTACTGTTGTCCATAATCATGTTTTCCTTAGTATGAGCGAGTGAAAGTCAGTCAGTCGTGTCCGACTCATTGCAACACCATGGATTGTAGCCCACCAGGCTTCTCTGTCCATGGGATTTTCTGGGCAAGAATACTGGAGTGGGTTGCCATTCCCTTCTCCAGGGGATCTTCCTGAGCAAAGGATTGAACCCAGGTCTCCTGCATTGCAGGCAGATTCTTTACCGTATGAGCCACCAGTGAAGCCCTTTCCTTAATACTATGGCTCTGGTTTTATCATTTATTTCTGATTTAACTGTTCAAATTTGTTTTCTGATCACTAAGATGTAGTAGATTTGGCAGATTTCTAGACTCTGGGAATCTCCTTATTATGTTTCCGAAAACTGTCATTTCTCTTGTACATTCCCCCCAAATTATGAATTATAGGAAACACCCCACATATATGTCATTTATATTAAGTGCTTACAAGAAAACATAGCACCTTAAAAATTTTTTATTTTCCCCAACAAAGCCTAAGGAGCACGACTTGTCCTCAGACCTCACGCTCCTGCTTAGTTGCTCAGTCGTGTCCAGCTCTGCGACTTCACGGACCGTAGCCCACCAGGCTCCTCTGTCCATGGGATTTTCCAGGCAAAAATACTGGAGTGGGTTGCCATTTCCTCCTCCAGGGGATCTTCCCGACCCAGGGATCGAACCTGCGTTTCCTGTGCATTGCAGATAGATTCTTTACCATTGAGCCACCAGAAAGCCTGCCAGCAACTATCCATATAAACTGCAATATAAATCCATATAAATGGCGGTGTAAAACATGGGTCATTAAATGAAAAACTATTTTTATACCTCTGATAGAGATTGTTGTGGATTATTACCTTTATCAGCATTCTCACTTATAACTTGAATAAGATAAGCTGGAGGAGATTCTGAAATCATCATAGCTCTTTGTAAGGTACGTATTCTTTGTGTCAGAGGAAATGTGACCAAGGCAAATTTCTTAGTTATATTAGATCAATGGAACAGACGCCAAGTTTCTGTTACTTTAGCTTCCTTTTAACATCCTTATATTAGGCTTTAGAAAGCTGTCCAGAAAATGCCTTGTGTCCACCTATTAGTGTTATTTGTGAAAATATGTGATAGAAAATGAATCAGACTCATTTAAATAGGACTAAGTTTCTGTAAACCTCTACCAGATAACTTTTTTTTTTTTTGTAAACAGTTTTGTACCTGTAACTAATTTAGAGACACAGGCATTGCACATGTATTTGATAGCAACTGCTATTCAGCTCTTATAACATGGGAATCAAGACCTGCCTGAGCACACACGCTTTTAGGCCCACGCAGTTTTTAGTTGAGAAAGGGATTACCAACACAAGATTGAGGTTCCCACAAGCGGCAAATGGTTTACGTTATAAAGTNATAGCAACTGCTATTCAGCTCTTATAACATGGGAATCAAGACCTGCCTGAGCACACACGCTTTTAGGCCCACGCAGTTTTTAGTTGAGAAAGGGATTACCAACACAAGATTGAGGTTCCCACAAGCGGCAAATGGTTTACGTTATAAAGTAGATTCAAAACAGCAACTGTCAATTACCTACAGGAGAATTATCCCTCATTACCTCATGCCAGGATTTCTGTACAGCCTTATAGCGGACCTTCTAAATGAGAAACTGTCAGCCAGCCAATCCAATCTGCCAGATAAGTGGTCCTAAAAGCCTGTCTTTATTACCCATCTTCTAATACATATTGAGTATCTACAGTATAGTAAATACGAGACACCAACAGGAACACTGGCGTTCAGAGCTCTTTGTAGTCTGTTTCTACCTTATGTGTCTTATTTTCCCCCAATCTGAGAGACTGGCCTGCCTTGCTCTAACTGGACCAATCTCATTGTCCCAAGAGCAAGCCACACTCCCTTTTGCCTCCAAGACTGCCGTGTCCTGGAACAGCTCTCCCGATTCTTCCACCTTTGCCAGCCCTCTCTGTCCTTCAAGGTCAGGGTCAGGCGGCGTCTCCTCCGTGAAACACTCTCTGGATACATTACCGTTAATCGCTCTCCCTTTCCCATAGAAGGACTGTGTGTCTTCTCTCCCCTCCACTGCCCTGAGGACCGTCTCAGTCTCCTGAGAGGTTTACCTGAGTCTGCCTTAGCCCCTAACCGCCTACTTTCAACCCAGAGGGATCACTTAAGGTGCAAGTCAGGTCTGTCCTTGTGCTCAGCACCATGCAGTGACTCTCCCTTCTCTCAAACGTAAGCCCCGTCCCCCTGCCTCACCGTGTCAACCCTGCCTCACCGTGTCAACCCTGCCTCACCGTGTCAACCCTGCCTCACCGTGTCAACCCTGCCTCACCGTGTCAACCCTGCCTCACCGTGTCAACACCCCTCTTCCCCTGTCTGCCTTTCACCCCCTTTCTGCAGCCACATTCGCCTCTCTGCTATTCCCCCCACATTCCACACTGCTCCTGCCTTAGTGCTTTCACTCCAGCTCTTGCATCTTCCTGGAATTCTCTTCCTTTGACACCTTGGCTGACTCTCAGCACCTCCCAATCTCTGCTCAGCACTTACCTTCAAGTGAGGATTGCTTTGGCCCTCTGTTGAATTATCTGTCCTCCCCATGGGCCTTCCCCTCCCCTTGCTGTACATTTTCTCATGTCTAAAGCATTCCTCATCCTCTAGCCTCCCATATAATTAATTTACTCTCTGTATTTATTGTTTATTGTCTGCTTTATCCCACTAGTACATTAACCCCATGAACTCAAGGATCTTTGTCTAGTTTGTTCATCCACTGACACATTCCAACTACCTGGAATATGCTCGGTGAATAGCAGGGCTCAATGACACTTGTTCAGTGAAAGAACAAAAACCCTCTAGCATTTTTGGTCTATATTACAGTGTTTAACCCTTAATTTGAGACTGCCTGATAATCCACTGAGGATAAGATCCAAGTTTATTTTTCTTTTTATTCCACCAGTGTCTACAACGTAATAGGTGTCTAATAAGTTCTTGTTGACTTATTAAGAACACGCTCCTCTTCAACGGTACTTTTCTGAGGTCAGACACTGAAATCTGTTTAGTGTGTAAAAATGAAAGTTTAGTGTGCACTGCGGAGAAGGCAATGGCACCCCACTCCAGTACTCTTGCCTGGAAAATCCATGGACGGAGGAGCCTGGTAGGCTGCAGTCCATGGGGTCGCTGAGTCAGACACGACTGAGCGACTTCCCTTTCACTTTTCACTTTCATGCATTGGAGAAGGAAATGGCAACCCACTCCAGTGTTCTTGCCTGGAGAATCCCAGGGATGGCAGAGCCCAATGAGCTGCCGTCTGTGGGGTCGCACAGAGTCGTACACGACTGAAGCGACTTAGCAGCAGCAGCAACAGCAGTGTGCACTGAATAACATTCTAAAATTGATGCTATTATAAGCAAGCCATGTGATATATGTGCTAAAAACCAAGTACAAAGATACAGTGGATTACCTATTACTAAGAGTTAGTACACCATGGCCCTCCATCGGTTTGAATATCATTAGTTGGATATCACTTGAATATTAATTTGAATGTGACAGGGTTTTAAATTATGCAAATGTCTGGCTTCTTTGGCAAGTCTGTCTATCTCCTGATGCTTCCAGTGTTCACCTGAACTTCAGGAGCCCTGTTTGCTCGCAGAGAAGTACCTTACTTGGTTTAGTAACTCATATCCCACATCTGAAGCCCTCAGAGCGGCACCTGCTATGTCATCAGCATCCCGCAGATGTTAATTCTGTCTTGTCACCTTCACAATAGAAGTTACCACTCTGGGATAATACAGGTTTACATGATCCATACTACCAAAAATTCTCTATTTTTAGTTACTTAAATCAGACTGACTTCTTGAGTCNCTATGTCATCAGCATCCCGCAGATGTTAATTCTGTCTTGTCACCTTCACAATAGAAGTTACCACTCTGGGATAATACAGGTTTACATGATCCATACTACCAAAAATTCTCTATTTTTAGTTACTTAAATCAGACTGACTTCTTGAGTCTCCTCCAATCTTTTCCTTAACATTTTTTTCAGAATATCTAGGTATTATCTGCTGCTGCTGCTGCTGCTAAGTCACTTCAGTCATGTCCAACCCCATAGATGGCAGCCCACCAGGCTCCCCTGTCCCTGGGATTCTCCAGGCAAGAACACTGGAGTAGGTTGCCATTTCCTTCTACAATGCGTGAAAGTGAAGTTGCTCTAGATACCCATCATTAATCATAGTTCTAGAAGAAAAACCAAGGTTCAGTTTCTAGTTTTGGCAGAGAGCCAACGGCAGAACCTGGTCACAGAAGTTCTGACATCCTTCATGTGTTCTATTCATGAGAACACAATGGCCCCTCACTTCTTTTAGAGAAACTTAAATATTCATTCTTCTTAACTCTTTTGCTTTGCATTAGCAATTAAATATTTTTAATATAAGATAATTAGATATTACCTTCAGTTCAGTTTGGTTCAGTCGCTCAGTCGTGTCTGACTCTTTGCAACCCCATGAATTGCAGCACGCCAGGCCTCCCTGTCCATCACCAACTCCCGGAGTTCACTCAGACTCACGTCCATCGAGTCACTGATGCATTCCAGCCATCTCATCCTCTGTCATCCCCTTCTCCTCCTGCCCCCAATCCCTCCCAGCATCAGAGTCTTTTCCAATGAGTCAGTCACCTCTTCGCATGAGGTGGCCATAGTACTGGAGTTTCAGCTTTAGCATCATTCCTTCCAAAGAAACCCCAGGGCTGATCTCCTTCAGAATGGACTGGCTGGATCTCCTTGCAGTCCAAGGGACTCTCACTGTTGTCTTACCTTTTACCAAAACTCCGCCTTTTAGTTTTAAAAAACCTATTATGCAGACTGGGCACCTTTGCTTAGTTGATTAAACTATGTTGCTAATAAGATCCAAATGTGTGTGTAAGTTTGACCTAATTATGGCCAAGTTTCCATAGAAATCTCTACTATTTACAAGGAATCTCTTTACTGTTGATACAGCCACACCTCTAGCCAATTACAAAGTACAAACAATTGACCCAGGAGAAACCAGTCCAATTTGCAAGTGTTGGTTCTGTATGAAATCTAATCCTCTTTGATGTTATATTAGTTTTGTTATTATTGCTTAAATAAATTCAGGTATTACAAGGGCCATGCTAGATGTTGGAGATGAGTATCTTTTCCTTGGATTATCTTTATCAGAAACAATCCAATCCTAGTCATTCCGCTGGCCTTTACAATTCAAACACATCTCGACGGTGAAGAGAACCCTGATTATTTCAGAACGTGTGAGTCTCTCTCTCTTCTGTTTCTAAAGCACTTACTCTCTCTCTCTGCTGTCTTCTTTTATCAAACATCTTTCACCTTGGTAATGTCTCAAGGTCAAGAACTACATTATATTGCATTTCTTGTGAAACCTGAAGAATACCTTGCACATAGTTTTAGGCCATTGGGTATCTTGATTTCGAAGAGCTGACACATTTGAAAAGATGCTGATACTGGAAAGATTGAGGGCAGGAGGAGAAGGGGACAACAGAGGATGAGATGGTTGGATGGCATCACCAACTCAATGGACATGGGTTTGGGTGGACTCCAGGAGTTGGTGATGGACAGGGAGGCCTGGTGTGCTGCAGTTCATGGGGTTGCAAAGAGTTGGACACGACTGAGCGACTGAATTGAACTGGCTTTGTATTACTGATTGAGCATGAACTGAAATTAAGATACTGAGAAAGAAAAATTGCCAAAGAAAAATAAATCAAGAAAAAGTTTTGGGAACAGAAACACCATCATGCAATATACAATGACTTGTATAAGAAGCAATGTTATAAAATAGGTTATTGATATAAAGAAGATGTTAAATTATTAGCATAAAATTGGTAGCTTGAATTTAACCTACTGATATGTTTCACTTAAAAAGAATGTCTCAAAAGACAACTCAACTGATTGAAGCACATTAACCTTCTAAACAGAGGACTCTTGATGTAGGCATTAGGTTTTAGAGAAAGATTTCCTGCATTATTAAAGAACACAGGTTTCTATATAACAGAACAGGCCAAACATATCTAAAGCAAAAACATTATCTTCCAATACTCACTCCTAGGATGAAGTGTATACCCTTTGAATTTTTATCTGCCCTGTTTACACTGCTTTAAGAACCTATAGATTAAGACCTACAGTTCACATGAAATTGATTTTTTGTGTATGATGTAAGATAGGGGCTGAACCTTTTTCTTCTCTATGTGGATGTCCAATGTGTGACCTACTCTATTTATTGAAAAGACTTTCTTTTCAGTAAGACTCTTCAAAAAGACTTTTCTTTCCCCACTACTCTACACTGGCATTTTTCATAAACTAGGTGACCGTGTACATGTGGCATAGGTTCTAGGCTTGCTCTTCGATCACATTGGTCTCTTTTTCTCTCTCTGCACCAACCAGTATCTGGTCTTAAGGACTGTAACACTGTCCTTGCTTCTGGTATCTGGTAGTGTAAGTCCGCCAGCATTTTCTTCTCTTCAAGATTGCCTCATCTAGTCTTAGCCCCTTAAATTTTCATGTAATTTTTTAGGCTCAGGATGTCACTTTCCACACAAAAAAAAAAAAAAAAAAAAAGGCTAAGATTTTGATTGGAATTGTTCCAGATCTGTAGATAAATGTGGGGAGAATTGACAGGTTTATAATACTGAGCCTCCCAGTGCATGAACATGACATACCCCTTCATTCACACATTTAGATCTGTTTTCAATAGTATTTTTGAGTTTTCAATGGAGAGATCTTACTCTTATTCTGATAGATTTTTTCCCATAGGTACTTGATGGTTTTGATGCGATTGTAAAAAATCATTTTAAAATGTCATTTTCTGTTTGTTGTTGGCTTTATAGAAATACAGCTGACTTTTGAATATCAACCTTATAGTCAGCAACTTTGCTAAATTCTCCTGTTAACTGTAATGGTTTTCGTATGTGTGTGTGTGTGTGTGTGTGTGTGTGTGAGTTTTAATACAATTATGTCATTTGTGAGTAATGTTAGTTGTATTTGTACTTTTCTAATTCTGTGTCTTTCTTGTTGTTCTTGTTGGATTGGATAGGATCTCCAGTGTTTAATAGAAATAATGATAAACTAGTATCCTTATCTCATTCCTGATCTTAGAAGGAAAGCTTAAGTATTTCACTATCAAGTATGATGGCTACTTTAGGGGTTTTGTCTTTTTTCAAATAGCTATTCTTTATCAGATTATTGAAGTTTCCTGCCCTTCCGAGTGAAGAAGTTTTTTAAACCCATGAATGAGTGTTGAATTGTATCAGATGCTTTCATGTAGAACATTTGTTCATCATGCTATAATGGCCCAGCAGGAAGAATTAAAATGAAAATGCTTACATCGAATATTTTAATATGATGTGGCAATAAGTTTTAAGATTTTATATATATATATAAATAAAATCTCTCTATATGTATGTATATATAGTATAGCTAATGAAAGCCTGTGTTTCACTCCATAACCACTGGCTACATCTGTTTTGACACTTTTGTCCTCAGAGTTTGTTTAGCTTCAGACCATTGTCTTCTCATTAAGAGTGCTTGGCACAGCAAATTGAAAACAAAAGGGTAAACAGAAGCAGTGTATCACTCACTTTGCCAGACTAAACAACTCTGAGTAAGGCCAGCTTTCCCGTCTAGGATAATCTCAGGCCTTTAGAGATGCTTCGGTAGTAAAATGTTCTTTAAACCACCTGCCCACTCTCTCTCTCCCCGGTTGCAGGAGGGCCTTTGCGATGGTTGACAGGTGGACAGAGTCAGGAGGAGCTGTCCTTTGGGGGTCCTTGGTGGCTGCCTCCTTTCTAAGTAGTTACACCCTTCTAGAGCATTCCTTTCGTTTTTTTTTCCTTCCCACTCAGCCTCCTCTCTCCCATTTGCATTCCCCCATCACTGCAAAACCCCAGTCAAGCTGCGCAGAAGGAGCTGACCAGCGGGGAGCATTCCAGTTCGCTGTTTCTGGCCTAAGCACCATTCTTCGCTGGCTGCTGGTGTGTGCTAGGCAAGACCAGATTTTCAACTCGGCCAAAGTAACTACAGTTCGACAGATTCAGTCCTGACTAGATTTCAGTGGGTCTCCCTTTAGAAACATGTTTTTCTAATACTTGACCAACAGATGACACGTTTTCTCTTCTGCTTTTATCAGAAGAACCAACCTTGAACTAGTTTGACCATGATGAGAAAGAGGGCTTGAATCTCCAGCTAAGGTGGCAGAAGAAATGATCAGTCTGGATGAGGGCATGATTCTGTCATCTTTCCTTGTCACCTCATATCTCAGGACTGGATTAGACAAGCTATCTAAACAAGATGTGGCCCATGCAAGAGAAAATGAAGTTTGTAAAAGTATAAATGAACATTTTCTAAAGCCCTTTGTTGGTCTGAATTTGGAACTTTGCTGTGAGACCTCCTGCCTTATTATAAAGACATGTGCATATAAAGATACATATTAGAATGCTTTCAACATTTTGAAAGCCAAGGCTATCAATGGGAGTATCACCAAGACGTCAACTGCAGAAGCATTGAATTTGGTTTGTAGTATTGTCTAAGTTGACAACACAATGAAAATATCTTTTCTTAAAGAAACAAATGACACTCTGAGGAATCCATTTTTTAATCCTTTTAAACATTAGTAAGTTGTATTAAAAAATAGTCAGTTATGTTACTATATGTACATTTATAAGTTATACATATATTAACAAATTATAAATTATGTATGTAATGGGTCAGTGCCTGTCATGGAATGAGTGCCTAAAAATTATTAGCTACTGTTGAACTGTGGGTCTTCCCTGGTGGCTTAGTGGTAAAGAACCTGCCTGTCAGTGCAGGAGACTTGAGTTCATCCCCTGGGTCAGGAAGATCCCTGGAGGAGGAAATGCCAACCCACTGCAGTACTTTTGCCTGGGGAATCCCATGGGCAGAAGAACCTGGTGGGCCACAGTCCAGAGGAGTCAAACACGACTTAGTAGCTGAACAGCAACAGACAACAGCAGTAAGCTGTCCTTCTGCTAGTGAGTCCCAGGCTCTTTTTCTTCCTTGATGCCAGTGAAGGAAAAGAAGTGAATTGATAGAATCTATCTTTGAAATGCTTGAGTCCCAGTCATCTGTGGACTGTCATCTGTTGGTCAAGTATTAAAAATAGTTTCTGATTTTCCTTTATTTCACTTGAAACGACATCAAAATTTTCTCTACTTTTCCGGGGTATTATATGATAATTCCTTTTAAGAGGACTGAGGAAACAGACAGGGAATGCATTTCCTCCTTCTTAGGTGAAATCATGGGAAAATGTTGCAACCGAAAGATGCTTAATTTTTACCTTTATCAAAGTAAAATTTGCACACAGTTTTGGAAGTCAGATCGTACAAAGCTTTTCATGAAGAATCGCAGTCTTTAGTCTATACCCAGTCCCTACTCCTCAGAGGCAACAATTTTTAACTTGTGAAAGCATTTCTCCTGGCTTTTATACTGTGTCTTAAGATAACATGCTTATACTGCTGTTTTAAAATTGTGTCCATCATTACCCACTGACTTCCTACTGTGATAGATAAGAATTTATTTAGCCCTTTGCCACCACGGTCCCTTTCCCAAAACACACACTTCTCTTTCCTCCCAACTTCACAGTGTGGCGATTCATAATTTTAGGTGAAATCAGATATCTGTGCTTACCTTGGAAAGTGTTGCTTACGGTTGAGCCAGACAGCATGCTGCAGTTCTGCCTCTGACCCTGAATAGCTGTTTGTTTTCTGGAGTTTATTATTATTATTATCTTTGCTCACATGTTGTTCTTTTTCTACATACCTGTCACTAATTCCTCAAACTCTCCCTCAAAGTGGGCATTTGCATGTACCAGGCATTGGGTTGCCCAGGGGATCCCTCTGCCCTCCCCTGTCCCCCGTCCCTTTCTCTGTGTCTAGGAACAGGTTCTGTTCAGGATCTGGCGTCCTGGGCCTTCCTTCCACCTCTCCACTGGGTTTCCATCCCTTGCTTCCTGGATCTTTGGTTTCCTTTTTGTTCTGGTGTGGAACTCTAGGAAAGAAGTGACTGCTTTTGAGGCTTTGTATTTCTGAAAATGTCTTTATTCTCCTCTTACACTTGAGTGACGGTTTGGCTGAGTATAAAATTCTAAGTTGGAAATCTTTTTATTTTTCTTTGAAATTTGAAAACACTGCTCTTTTGATTTTCTAGCTTCCAGTGCTGCTCTTGAACAGGTCAATGGCATTTGGATTCCTGGCCCTTTATATGGGATTTTTTTTTTTTCCTGTCTGGAATCTTTTAGGAGAGTCTCTGTAAAAGGAGCATTCGTCTTTACTGTGATTCCTTTCTGCGTGGTTTAAGTTCTCTCTTGTGTTTTGCTGTTGTTTCAACCAACATAAATCCTTGCCCTTAGTCACTCTAACGTCAAAGAAAACCTAAGCAGTAACTTAATGCTTTTCAAGTACATGAGGCAAAGGACAAATATACAGAGGATGCTAACTATCCATTTAGAAAATGAAATTCCAGAATTATAAACTCCAACACCATAGCTTAGACCATCGTTTCACAAACCCTATTCCATCAAACAGTAAAGTCTGTGAACATTGTAGGCCATGCCCCCCCCTACTTTTGTATATTCTCATGAATTATTAGCATATAATTCTAAGAAGTCCTGCAACAAACCCATTTAAACTGGCTTCGTGTAGCATTTCCTAAGTTTATTTGCCCACCAGAATTTTTTTGTTTTTAATTATTCTGAAAGGAACATCGCTAACATATGTGTAACACAGTTGGGGACATGCCAGATAAGACGTAGACTTTCCTGGCTGCAGAAGAGCAATTAAGCATTGGAATGAGTAACCAGGAGAGGCTGTGGACTCTCCTTTTGCAGAGGCCTTTAAAACAGGACATCTGTTTTAGGCGTAGTCCTGTTTGAACAATAGGACTTTGCTGCTGTTTCCTCCTCTTCCTGTCCCCTAGTGGTAGCACTGGGGAGCTTGTAGCCCACCTTTTATGTGATGCTAGTACTCTGGTGACAAAAATTACCTCTGCCACCCATAATTATATTTATAGGGAACTCAATGGCCCCATGCTGGATGTTTTACATGTATTATTTAATGATTCTTCAACAGCAACTCCGTGAGGTCTGCGTATGATTGTTTATACAGACTAGGGATAATTAGGTATAAAGAGATCACAAAATGACAAGCAGGAGGGCAGGATTCAAACCTGGGGCCTCTGACTCACTACTGGCTCTCCATCTGCAGATGTTCATGTCCAGAACAGCAGCCCCTTCAACAAACAAACATATAAAATGCGTCCATTTGTAATATGAAAACTTAGACTGNAAGCAGGAGGGCAGGATTCAAACCTGGGGCCTCTGACTCACTACTGGCTCTCCATCTGCAGATGTTCATGTCCAGAACAGCAGCCCCTTCAACAAACAAACATATAAAATGCGTCCATTTGTAATATGAAAACTTAGACTGGTATGATGCTCCCTTTATCAGACACTTCCCTAAACCTTTTGATGAATTCAGAGTTTTTTGTTTTTCCTAGAAACAAATTCTACTCCTAGTTTGTTTTTTTTTTTTAATTGTAATTTGTCATCCAGCACATGGCTTCTTGCATGAGACTTTTTTCCTTCATGAATTTGACATCATTCCTGTGTAGGAGTCAAGACTAAAATGTTCAGATCTGCGTAAGTTAAAAAGTCCCCTTTTCAACGTGTTTACACACAGTAACAACTCTCTAATGCAGTGCAGAGGATGCTAGAGAAGAAGACAGAAAACCTGGATTCTCATGGGCTCAGCCTCAAGCTCTAGACTCACGAGCAAATCACTTGGCCTGCTTTTCTTCATCTGTCAGATGAAGAGCTGAGATGATCTCCAAAAGGCCTTTCCGCTCTAACATTTTCAAGATGAGTTCTGTCTCTGGGTATCAGCTGTTGTAACAGGAGAGGATTTAGGAAATTCACAGGTCACTGCAAAGAGATTTGAATAGATCAATAAGGAGGGTGGCTAAGTGAATCACATTTAAGAGTACCATGACCTTGAATTGAAACAAATGAGACTGAAAAAAAAACCAAAAAACACCAGTGACCAAATGTCTCTCTGAGGTCACTTCCAACAGGGCTCCTAAATTTTAGACCATCTAGGAAAAGCTCTTTCTTGCACCCACTCTTGTTGCTCATCTTAACCAGTTGCTCCAGTGAAACCTCTACTGGAGACTTATCACCCTTTACAGGGCATCCCTTTGAACCTGGCACATCATAGGTGTTCAATGAGGGTTCATTGAAATTAATTGCTATTTGATATAGAACTAGAAGATCCGAGAAGAGATTTGTTTTCATAACCAGTACTCAGTTAGAAAGTCACATGTGCAGGCTAGGCCCTGGAGTTTTAGACCATCTGGGTTGATAACCCAGCTCTGCTCCTTAATAACTGGTACAGGCTGTGGGATTTTAGACCATCTGTGTTCATTCATAATCCAACTCTGCTTGTTAGTAACTGGATGGTCTTGGGCAAGTTATTTCCATATCTGTGCCTCGGTTTGCTCTTCTTTAATGAGATTTACAAGTATACCTACTTCACAGGATGTTGTGAGCATTAAATGAGATGATATTTGGCACAACACCCAGCAAAAATTTAGAGTTCTGTTAATGTTCAGTCACTCAGTTGTGTCCGACTCATTGTGACCCCACGGACTGCAGCATGCCAGGCTTCAGCTAATATAATTATTAAGGCGAGAGAGATAGTTGGATAGCATCACCAATTCAATGGACATGAACTTGGGCAAACTCCAGGAGATAGTGAGGGACAGGGAGTTTGGCATGCATGGTCCATGGGGTCTCAAAGAGTCAGATATGACTTAGCAACTGAACAACAATTATTATTATTAAGGAGATGCAGCATTTCCCTGGATATTCTAGACGTTTCTCTTTACTTTGCATAGGAGACAGCATAAAACCTGACAGGTAGACTGTATAGTTCTAGTGCTCGACTTATCATTTAAAATCTTCTCTGACCCACTTCTGTACTCCCGAACAGTGATGCCTTTCGGGTGAGAGAAGTTGCTTTACTTTGCATCATATGTCTCTTTGCGTGAAAGACACTGTACTTTGACACATTGTGAAAAACTCTGCTCATGAACTATCGCAGAGTTTAAAGCTGGGGTTGATGGTCTGAGATAAATGGTCAGGGTTGATGGTCTGTCCTACCCCACGACGTCTGCCCCAGGGCTGCCGTCTGCGTACAGTCAGGTTCCCTCTTCTGTGTTGACCATTCTGTTGCTCTGATGAACATATGACGTCCCGGATCCACCATCACAGGAGCCTACATCTCCTTGCCCTAAACGCCTACAGTTGTGAAAACACACCTACAGCTGTGAAATTAAGGAACTGTGCCTAACGCAGTGCACTCCTGTCACCCAGCTGGAAAATGAAGACACTGTTCCTTCCCTCTTCCCGCAGAAGGGCTGCTGTGCATGCAAGTGGTTCGCTCATGTGTTCTTCCATGGGTAATTGCACTAGCTAATGAAAAACACCTACTCGCCTTACAGCTTGGCAGAAACAGTAGCTTGTGTTTTCTAGAGACAAAATTAGAAGCAGGCTCCCCGGACCCATCTCTTAAGTCAAAATAAAATAAAACATCTAGGGAACCCCTGTGCCTCCCAGTAACTGTGGCCGGTGGAATACTATTGTTTAGGTCAAGATGTCCCAGGTTGAGAGGACAGGGAGAGGGAAGGAAGAGAAGTGTCAGACACTTTGTTTTCATAGAGATGAAGAAGCAAAGGTTTCTTTCTTACTTTGTCCTTTCTGTGTAGGAAAAAAAAAAAAGTTTATAGGACCCTAATCTTTCTGCTGCAGTTATCAGAAGAGAAAAACTGAGTATGCATTGTTGAGAGGAGGGGGTACAGCTTAAACTGTATTTTATTTATGATACTGAAGGCTACATTTTTTTTTCTGGGGAGCTTCAGTCTTAGCAAAACTAAACTGCTGAGAAAGTATCTTTATTTTTTCCATTTTCCACAGAGAAATGAGTACTTGTTCTGGCCTTCCCTATAAAATATGATCATTGATTTGGCAAGCATTTAGTAAACAAGGTCTAAAGGGAAAACAGAATAATAAGACACTGTCCTTTGCTCCAAAAACTGGAAATCTAACAGCGGAGATATTTGTTTAAACAATTATACCAGAACGAAAGAGGTGTACTCAGTGCTGTGAGAACATGGAGAAGGGAGGATGTTTTTTTAAGTTGGAGAATTCATGGAAGGTTTCATGGAGCAAGTAGCGTGTGGATCAGTGTGGGATTTTCCCCACTCCTGTGGGAAAGACAGACGGGCGTCATGACGTGTGATCGTGAGGAATGGGAGGAGTCCGAGGAGTCCCAGAGACAGTGTGAACAGAGATGAGCGTGCAGGGTGTCTGCCCTGGGCACCTGGGGTGAGGCGCCCGAGCATGTGGCTGCGAGGACGGGGGTGAGGTCCGGGAGCCCAAGTGGAAAACGGCACTGAAGAAGTCAGACTGTCGGGGCGCTTGCATGACAGATGAAGACTTCTAAATTTATTGCACGTCGATCCATGCTCCCCCTGCTTTTGCAGCAGATTGCCCTTAGGAGAAGAGCGATCTTGGGGGAGGAAGGGATGTATGGTGGAGCGCAAGGGGCCTTTAGGGCAAGGAAATGGAGGCTCCTGTGATGGTGGATCCGGGGCGCCACCCATTCGTCAGAGCCGTAGAATGGTCAGCACGGAAGAGGGAACCCGACTATGCACTGCGGGTTTTAGTTAGTGATGTATCACTGTTGGTTCATCAGTTTTGCAACAAGCAATACCACACCAATGCAAGGGTTAATAACAGGGGAAATGTCAATTATTAATAGGGGAAACTGTGTGTTTCAGGGTTTGGCGGGGAGGGAGAAACGGGAAGGAGTATAGGAGAACTTTCTGCTCAGTATTTAAGTAAACCTAAAGCTGCTTTTTAAAATAAAGTCTATTCTCTCGGGGACTTCCCTGGCAGTCCAGGGGTGAAGACTTAATCTTCCAATGCTGGGGGTGTGAGTTCAGTCCCCTGGTCTGAGAGCTAAGATCTCACATGCCTTGTGGCCAGAAAAACAAGACCTGAAACAGAAGCAGTATTGTAACACATTCAATAGAGACTTAGAAAATGGTCCATATTAAAAAAAAAAAAGCTTAAAAAAATAGCCTATTTTTAAAAAATTAGTGTTCTTCTAGCTGTAGCTGAAATGTACTACAAGCACAAAGTTGTTTAGGAGTTTCAGAGTCATATCTTTAAAATCAGATGAATTTTTCATTCTATTTATTTACACATAAATAGCTATTTTATCATTAAAAATTTCCACAAAGCTTTTCAATAAAACCAATGACCCTTAGGGATATGATTCCTGTGTTGAGAAGCCTGACGTTGGTTGGCAGGCAGTCACTGAAGTCATATGTTAAAAGTGAAACAAAATTAAACCAGTAAAATGATGAGCAAACAACTTTTCTTGCAACCCAGACATGTTTTGCATCCCTATTTTTATTTCCCAGTATTGATGCAGCAGCATATGTACCACCTCTAGCTTGGTCAACCTTTACTTTGGTGTTCAGAAGAACTCTGCAGTCAGCGTACTGAGAAACCAGTTGATAAACCCACAATCGTGGATATTGCAGGAGAGACGAGAGAGGTGTCTTTTCATAGGAAAGTGATTTATTCTAAGAAAAATGGCTGGAGAAAAATAAAAGAAGCAGACTGAGGAGACAGGCAAAGTAAATAGTGTGTCCTGGGTTAGGTAGATTTAGGTGACGTTCAGAACAAAAGTACGGATGCCCCGTCACTAAGAGCACACGCTGTTTTCTGGATGTCACTGAGACCCAGTGTGAGCTCCGAACTGTCAGCAGCATCGGGTTTGTACCGTAACACAGATAACGTCAGATTGTTTGCGTCCTTATTCATGCAGATATTCAGACGTGCGAACCCACACAGTGGAGCCCCTGAAGCACATTCACAGCGCTCGTCTCCTTATTTGTGTTTTCGAGGCACTTTGTTTTTCTTACGAAGACCACAACTAGAATCTTTAACCTCTTGCAAGAGTCAGCCTGTGAGAGCTGCATTCTTTAGCTCTCTGCTCGCTGGGAAAAAGCAAGAAGCCCATTCCCAGATATCCTTAGGAGAGTCATCCCCCTGTAAGGAGAACAGGGCTGTCTGTAGGACGTTGGTGTGGGTCCGCTGTACAGGCTGACACCGCTGGAGGGTCCTCGACCGTGACGTCCAGGTAATGGGGGACTTCCCTCAGCTAGTTCAGCAGCCTGGCAAGCTGGTTGTGTTCGCTTCTCTCCTCGTGATCACCTAGGTGACATCTTGACTGGAGACTCTTTCTGTTCCCTTTCTGTGTGTCGTCACGAGACTGCCCAGTCCTCAGGACTGACGTCACAGCTGGTCTTTTCTTTGTTTCAGAAATTACCATGGTTGACACAGAGATGCCGTTTTGGCCCACCAACTTTGGGATCAGCTCCGTGGACCTTTCTATGATGGATGACCACTCCCATGCCTTTGACATCAAACCCTTCACCACCGTTGACTTCTCTAGCATTTCCGCTCCGCACTACGAGGACATTCCGTTCCCAAGAGCTGACCCGATGGTTGCAGATTATAAGTATGACCTGAAGCTCCAAGAGTACCAAAGTATGAGGTTTTTTTCACTTTTCAGACTGTTGAGACTAGAATTGGACTAATCTCTCGTCCACCGTAGGGTAAATGCTCCCAGGGCTAATGGCTGTGGTGAAGACGTTTACCATTCATTTATTCATCCACTTGTCGATGAACTACTAAGCGTTTATAATTGACCAAGGGCTTCCCAGGTGGCTCAGATGGTAAAGAATCTGCCTGCAATGTAGAAAACCTGGATTCGATCCTTGATTCCCAAGGGAATGGCTACCTACTTACTCCCTTGTTCTTATCTGGAAAATTCCATGGACAGAGGAGCCTGGCAGGCTTAACTTCTTGGGGAAAAGTGTCGGACACAACTGAGTGACTGACACTTTTACTTCCCAGGTGGCTCAGTGGTAAAGAATCTGCCTGCAGTGCAGGAGACGTGGGTCGGGAAGACCCCTTGGAGGAGGAAATGGCAACCCACTCCAGAATTCTTGCCGTGGAGAATCCCATGGACAGAGGAGCCTGGTGGGCTCAGTCCATGGGGTTGTAAAGAGTGCATGACTGAGCTGACACACGCATGTAACTGACCAGCAAGGCAGGGAGGGTGTGAACACCCTGGATCCTCTTTCCTTTTTCCTCCCTTCCCTCCTCTCTTTCTTTCCTTCTTTCCTTTTCAGGGACAGTCTCCAGCATGATCACAGTGCTAGCTGTGTTTCAGGCTAAATGTCCGTCCCCACGCCCCCAAATTTTGATTCATTGTTTCTACTTTTTAGATAAGTAACAGTTTATTACCTCCTTTAACTTATCGCTAAATCACTGTTACTATAAGGCACGTTTCCTAATTCTGCAGTTTGAACAGCTTACACTGAAACCTATTTTTCAGCACAAATTTGAATGTTGACATTGTAGACTATTGATAAATCTCCATGCCATTAATGCAGTTCACATCGAGAAAAACTAAAACTGCACTTTTCAAGATAAGATAAATTTCTGTGATGCTATTTCCTTGATTTTTATCTCTTTGCTGATATGCTGGTTTTCCAGAGCAACCACTGTGTAATTGGCCGCCATTACTTGACAAGAAGTAAGAACTTCCTGTATTTCTAGTTTTTTTTTTTTTAAGATAAATTATATACTTGGTTATAGTTACATGTGTGATTTCAGTTGAAGCCTAACCTGGAAACTCAATAGGCTTGATCCTGATCAGCGGAAGGATAGTGCTTGCTTTCCACAGTGTCTCTGTCTATCAAAGGTCATTTTACAAACCATCTTTTTTGACTCAACATTGATGAGAACCTGGTCCCTTACTTTTCATGTACCCTCAAGCCGGGCATACCATTTCCTTCTCAGTTCTTTTTGTGTTTCCTTTGTAAGAGTGGTTTAAAAACACTTCTAAAATGCAATATTTAAGTTGAAATGTATAATTTAATATTGTCATGAATACCAAATACAGCCCATAGAAAAATAACCATCATGATTTCAAATATTATATATTTCCTGTGGGAACTTTAGTATCATGAGGTATCAGAGGGTCATAGAACCACAAACTTAATTCCCTTCCCAGTTTGTTTTCACAGGTGAGGCTCAGAGGCGTTGTGACTTGCATGTGATTACAAAGCCCACTTTTCCCTGTGTCTTTTTCATGTTCCGTAGTGCATCTAACCTAAATAATAAAACATGGATAAGAAGGTGTGCTATAGCGACATGCCCTGTTGCCTATTTAGCATTGTTATTCCTGTGATGATTGTCTGCTCATGTTTTTCTGTGCACAGGTGCAATCAAAGTGGAGCCTGTGTCCCCGCCTTATTATTCTGAAAAGACTCAGCTATACAGTAAGCCTCATGAAGAGCCTTCCAGTTCCCTCATGGCCATTGAGTGCCGGGTCTGTGGGGATAAAGCGTCAGGGTTCCACTATGGAGTTCATGCTTGTGAAGGATGCAAGGTAAAAAAAAAAATCGTTTTTGAAATAATTTGCTGAAAATGTACCTAGGTTTCCATTTCCTATTGCAAACAGATGGCAAAGAATTGAGACCAAGCTGTCAAACTTTTAAATATCTTTGGTAAAACCCATTCTTTAGATGGCATAGCACTTGAAAGCCTAAGAAAATCATCAAAAAGCAAGGCTCCTGTGCCTCACTTCCTTCTTTCCAGATTGGTCCTGTGCAGCGCTGATCTAATTCCATCTTCGTGTTTTGCAGATTACAAAAAAAGAAATGGCTTGTTCATAGTAACATGGCATGAGAGTGACGGGCTGACCCTGAACAGAACCCAGATTTCCTGAATCGCCTAATGTTTTTTCTTTCCACTATACGATATAATATTCTGTATATATAGATAGATGGATAACCTTCATTTGAGCCTTACCACAGTCCTATAATGTTGAGCTTAGTTATGGCCACTTTGCAAGTGTAGAAATCTTGTGTCACTGAGATTTTCCCATGGTCATCCATTGTAAGTGGCACATCCATACACCTTCTGACTCCTAAACCGATGCTGTATGTTTCCTTATTCAGCATCAATGTGAGCCATATGTTATGGTCAGGCAAAGAGATACAGCTCTTTTGGAAAAGAGATACCCTTTCTCTTCCCCTCCTTTCTTTATGAAAAAGGCTATTTTGGAAAGTTCATTTAGTAATATTCTGCCCTATTGAGAAAATGTTAATCTACTCATGTTTTAAAATGAAGTCTTTTAAAAGAATTAATTCTAATAGGCTCCTTGAATAAAATAGTAATTGAGTAGTATTATATACTCTAGGGCTCAGAATAAATTGTTGATAAGTATTTACCTTATAAATTAATGCTGCTTGTATAAGATCAGATTCAATCATCAGTAGGGCTTTTTGTTCAGATTGAAGATACACGACAGCAATTAGATAGGTTGGAAGATCTGCATTCCTAACTGGATCATGAGCCAAAAAAAGGAAGTTAATATTTACTGAATTTCTGCTATATACCAGATGTTGTGTAAGATGCCTTTGTATATATTATATTTTTAACCATATCCTGCCTAAGTTTTCACATCTATAACATGATGGGATTGATTTAGATGATCACTAAAGCCTCTTCAATCCAAAAGTTTATTTTTCTAAAGGCAACCTAATAAAGTAAAAGAGACAAGTTAGTAGTTACCTGGCCACTTGTCCATGGTCACTAACCAGTCACATGAGGATTTACACATGAGCCCCAGTCACTCATGTATAAAACAATTTGGCTAGAGCAGCTCACCAAAGGGTTTCTGATTCATCTCTGGGTCTGGAATTCCAAAATGACTCCTGGCAAGAGATGCTTTCATTTAAAACATGAAAACTCATTCATTCAGTGATTTAAACGAAACTAAAATATCTGCAACCTTATAGGAAATCATTATGTTCTCAAGGAATAGTAAGAACCTGTCATTTTACTCAGTTACATTTATGTAATTTTGAGGAAATTGTGGCTAAATTCTTAGAAGTACTTGAGGAAATCATCTATTTTTGATCATCTTGGTAAACATAATTAAGTATGGTTGGTAAAGTTTCCACAGTTAAGTATTGCTTTTTTATGGGCTGGTAAAGCAGTTAGAAAACAAGAAGTTTTAAGTAAATAGTTTCACTGTGATTCTATTCATCAGATATTTGTGGAGAGTTAACATTTCTGAGAACAGCTAAAAACTGAATGGCGATTTAAGGACTAACCAATCAACCAAAAATTGAAAAGACAGATATTGTGAGCAGCTGCTTATAGTGTTAAAGCGAAGTTCTAAGGGCATAAACACTTAGAAGATCAAAGCAAGCAAAGAAGAAAACTAGCAAAAAGAAGAGAAAATAGGGAGGAGAAAACACAAGTGCCCTCTAGTTACAAACAGAAATGTGCTAAGGCAGAGACGGAGAATTAACGCTTAAAACCTGGTGAATCCAGCGGAGTCCTTCACGTACCAGAGACAGACAAGCCAAAGCAGGAGAAGAAAATTAACAGTATAGTAACCTCCAGTAACTCGTAAACCATCCAGAATAAAGACTACAGGCTTCCCGGGAAAGGAAATCAACCCTGAATATTCATTAGAAGGGCTGATGCTGAAGCTGAAGCTCCACTACTTTGGCTGCCTGATGGGAAGAGACAGCTCATGGGGAAGGACCCTGATGCTGGGAAAGATTGAAGAGAAAAGGAGAAGGGGCAACAGAGGATGAGATGGTTGGATGGCATCACCGACTTAGTGGGCATGAATCTGAACAAACTCTTGAGAGAGACTGAAGGACAGGGAAGCCTGGCACACTGCAGTCAATGGGGCTGCAAAGAGTTGGACACGACTTAGTGACTAAACCGCAGCAACAAGAAGACTAAAATACAAAGAAGGTTATGCTAACTTAGAAGGGAAAATAGGCATCTGCCCATTTTAAAGATAAGAATAAGAAAAATGTTAGAGGAATAATATAAATTGGCTTGGGGTCCCTACGACCTTTTCAAGATACCCATGAGGTTGATACTGTTTTCATAGTAATATTAACTTGTTGTTAGCCTTTTTCATTCTCATTCTCTCAGGAATGTAAGTGGAGTGTTCTAGAAGCTACATGACATGGAATGGTAGCAAAGTTCTAATGCCTGATGGAATGTGACCTGAATGTTCTTGTACATAATAATGTACAATTTCTAGTCTGATCAATATCAATAGGTATAGCTCGCATAAATTAAAATTGTTTAAAAACCTCAATGTTTTGGGGTGAGTAAAGAGGTATTGAGACCATAAAGTTTGAGAACTATTGTTATCAATAGTTAAGGAACGAGGCTGAAGACATGCTCACTCATTCTCCGGTACTTTGGAGTTAAACAGAACTGCTGCCACACTCTGAATGCCATCGTTAGACCAGTTAGACCAGTGCCCATCAGTAAGCAAAGATACCACCTTCATGGGACCTCCCTGGTGGTCCAGTGATTAAGAATCCACCTGCCAANGAACGAGGCTGAAGACATGCTCACTCATTCTCCGGTACTTTGGAGTTAAACAGAACTGCTGCCACACTCTAAATGCCATCGTTAGACCAGTTAGACCAGTGCCCATCAGTAAGCAAAGATACCACCTTCATGGGACCTCCCTGGTGGTCCAGTGATTAAGAATCCACCTGCCAATGCAGGAGACATGGGTTCAGTCCCTGGTAGGGGAACTAAGATCCCACGTGCCACAGGGCACGTAAGCCTATGCCCCGCCGCTGCTGAGCCCACATGCCCTGGGGCCTGTGCTCCACAGCAAGAGAAGCCACTGCAATGAGGAGCCCACGCCCCGCAGCTAGAGAGTAAGCCCTGCTTGCCGCACCTGGAGGAAGGCGCAGCACAGCCGTAAATGCGTTTTAAAAAGATAGAGCCTTAGCTCACCAGCGATACTCAGTGGAAGTGAAACTAATGCACGTGTTAGACTGCGTTAAAAAAAGGTGTGTTGGCAATTTAACATTTGTCATTTCAGTAGAATGTGGGATATACCCATAATTAAAATACAGTTGACCACAAACCTACAAACTAATTTACAATAGAAAAAAATAGCTATATTCCTCAAGATAGCTGTCAGTAGATCTTCTTAAACATATCTACATGCCAGTGGAACAGGTTTATGTTGGTGACCCTTGCCAAAGTTCAGACAGGAAAAAAATGTTTGGATTTGGATTACAGGAAAACAGTGATAGATTCTTTGGTTATTAATATTACAGACTTAGGTAATATATAACCTGTAACTAATGAAAGATTCATATACTTTAGAACTTGCAAAGGTGATGCTGATTGCTTATAAACTGGACATTTATTTTTTTCCCTAATAGGTTTCATAATATTTTTATATCTGTAGTGAAAGATCATTTTAGAAGCATAGACTTAGTAAAAAGACAAGGAAACACTACCATGCGATACTGTACAATCTATTTTTATATTTCTATGTATTTTTGTATTCCTACCTCAGGAAGAGTTTTTAGTATATTCTCATGCACTAGTGGCAACTCATTGATTCAGCCTCTGAAACTATATTCAGCCATATAGTTTCATATTAAAGCTGGCTGCAGGTCTGACACAGGACATTTAATCTCGTTGTAAAATTTAAATACCACTCTTAGGTCTCATTGTACCTGAAGTTTTGTTACTAATAAAGTAATGAAGGAGAGGTTGGAGAAAATGTTTTAAAAAAGAAATAAGCAGGCTTTATGTTCTCACAAGCAAGTGTGAAGATTTTACAATAAAAATATACACAAAGCAATTTATGGTGACTGATGCATCTCCATCACACCTGTTCATAGACTTCATGGTGATCAGAACTGTGAGCTGTTGAAATGGCCCTTCGTTTTATGGACACTGACATAATAAAAACGAGCATTTCTTTATTGACAATGAAGAAAATTTGGGGGAAGCCTGCTTCATTCATCAAGTAAAGAAATAATTTTTACAAAAAACACTAAGTAAGAGCTTTGTATCTTCCTCTCTAGGTTTCTTGAAAAAGTCAGATGACAAGAAAATGGTTGATTATCATGAACTTAGTCTTAAAAAATTTTTTTTAAGTAAAAGCAGTTCCAAGCTTGTGCTGGGGTTTGTATATATTTAGGTCAAGATTTTATGTGTATGATCAGTGCATATATGATATACAGAATGATGATCCTTTAACACTGGAATCATTACAAAAAATGTGATAGTCTTTGAAAGACATCATAGGGGTCAAAACAAAAAAGCAAATCACATTATAAACATTAAACTTAAAAAACACAGTTATTTTATTAAAAAGTCTTCATCTCCAACCGTGCCAAAAAAGTGAGTGCTCTGGGACCTGTGAGATAGCCGAGCAGCATTTTCAACTACTAGTATACAGTTTTAAAAGTGAAGCTCAGAGAAGCAGCCAAAGATATCATGAAATATATATGACCCAATGGCAAAAATCAAAGCAAGATTTCTCAACAGTATTTAACAGTGGCAACAGTTCTGTACTTTAGCCTTCTTGAATCAGTCAGGGGGAAAATGCCTTTTAAATATTCAAAGCATCTTAGAACCCTCTGAGAATTAAAGAGGTTTACCTTTCCACCATACCCTACATAGGACATATCCTTTGAGATATTGCTGATCTCACAAGAGGTAGGGAAAACTCTCTAAAGCATTAGTAGCAAAACAAGCAGACAATCCTAGGTCTTGAACTACAGCTGCAGGCACACTTGGAGGGGCAAAGTTTCCTCCTGATAGATGCCCAGCTTCTGAGTTAAGCCAGAATTCCCAAGAGAGTCTGAAATAGTCATAAGTCAGTTGCACTCCTGACTTCCAAAAGAAGGATCTTCAAGTTCTCTTTGGAGGAAAGAATTCCTGTAGGATTCTCACAGTTTAAGGTCAAGAAATGACTTCAAAATGAAACATCAGCAAGCACATAAATAGGCAGCTAGCTTGATGACATTCATCAGACGTAAATAAGCAAACAGACCTCTCCACCCCTACCCAAGAATGCAGATATTGGAACTGCCTGATCCAGAACATGCAGCTATGTATGAGTTGTTTAAAGATAGAGGGCAGAATGATAGCAATGAATGAACAATAATAGACTATCAAGAATGACCAACAGCCTTGAAAATAAGTGAAACTTCTAAAAGTGAAAAATATGATCACTGAAATGAAAATTCTATGCAAGCGTTAAATAGCATACTGGACACAGCAGAAGAAAGGATTACCAAACCGAAAGATATGTGCAAAGAAGTTATTAAGAATGAAACCAACAATGTCTTAAAGAACATATCCCACCTGGAATCTGCTAGAATTTGAAGCCTGTTTTACTTCTTGAAGGATTCATAGGATTTTTGAATATTAAAAATATGTCTTCTTTACTAATGAAGAGTAATATACAGAACTCTTCTCACTGATGAACTTTGGTGAGAAATGTTTGCTTTTCATTACTTTTGCCATTGCAAAAGCCTTTTTTTTTTTAATCTTATTTGGGTGTTCTGATGTTTACCTTTGTGATCAACATTAATGGCAAGAAGATTAAAAAAATATAAAAGAGAAATTCAGAAATATTGAAGACTTGAAAAGAAAGTCTTAACACCTAATTGGAGTACAAGAACCAATGAACAAATGAAACCATGATGCAGAAAACATCCAAGAAGATAAATTACAGAAACCCATGGCTAGCCACACTGCGGTAAAACTGCAGAGTACAAAAACCGAAGAGAATTAAGTGCAACCAAAGTTCGTTGACAACAGACATCTCAACGGAAACAGTGAAAGCACAGAGCTAATGGAATCCAGATTGTTAAGAGGAAAAACTGAGTACCCTGTGACTGTTTCAAGAATGAGAGCAAAATGAAAAGGTTTACAAGTTAAAAAAATAAAAAGACTGAAATAATATTCTTCAAGGATAGTAAGCCATAGAGAGGAAAATGTCTTTGCAAAATCTGTATGTAGTATGATACTACTTAATAAAGCTGTCAATCAAGCATACCTAAGCATTGTATTATTTAGTTTACAGGCTGTATGGTAAAGCTATGTCTTTTTTAAAGGTCAGGGAAATGATAAGCTCAAAATTAGGGTTATGATTATATTGTCAAGCAGCCACACGAGCAGCAGTTGGATAAGGGAAGAAAACATGAGTGCATGCACATGGCTGGTTATGATTTTAAATCTTGAGCTGGATAATGGGCTCAGGTGTGATAACTGCCTTATGTTTTATAGTGAAAGTCACTCAGTCATGTCCGACTTTTGTGACCCCATGGACTGTCACCCACCAGGCTCCTCTGTCCATGGGACTCTCCAGCCCACTCACAATACTGGAGTGGGTAGCCATTCCCTTCTTCAAGGGATCTTCCCAACCCAGGGATAGAACCCAAGTCTCCTGCATTGCAGGTGGATTCTTTACCAGCTGAGCCAGCAGGGAAGCCCATTATGTTTTACAGTTACATGCATTTCCTACATGTTTGTAATTATTACATTTAATAAGATAGCTTCAGAACCTGAAAGGAAAAAAGTGCGCCAATGACCTTGTAATAGCTCAGTCATACTTTAGAATCTCAAAATATCAGAGATGGCCCAGAAAGGAAGTTAAATGACACATATTTATTCAACAAAAAATTTTAATGGGACACTATTGTTAGTGTTTGGGTTAGGGTTAGCCCTGTCCTCAGGGAGCTCAGAATTATAGTTGGGCAGTGAGGGAGGGGCAGAAAATAAACATAAACAACTAAATTATGTGGTACATCAGGAAGTCATAACTGCCAGTGGAGCAGGGAGATGGTGGGTAAGGGCAGAGTAAAGGAGGGCTAGAATGGCCCGTGAGAGGTGGGGGCAGGGACAGGCCCCAGTACTGAAGAGGTAGATGAGCCTCACTACGACGCTGAGATGTTAACACAGCTTGAGGGCAGTGAAGGAAACAGGCGATGGTATATTTGGAGCATGAGCTTTCCATGTGAGAGAAGGAAGTTGAGTGTGCCTTCAGGGCTGGAGTGGTGACAGCGAAGATGGGGGAAGTTGCAGTGAGGTAAGCTTATAGGGTATGACCAGGACTTCAGTGGTGGTTGTGCTGGGTTAGAGATAATGTTAGATGTCCAAGTGAAGTTGTCAAGTAAACAGCTGAACACACTTGTCTAGAGTTCAAGGTAGAAATCTGGAGAAAGTCAAAATGCATGTCAGTTTTAGAATCAATCCTAATTGTGCTTTTTGTATTCAAATAGGGCCGGATAAATTTGAAAGAATTAAAAAGTGAGTTTCATGAAAATGAATGCAATAGAGATGAGTAGGAATATTCTCAACAACAACAAAATGGAGTTAGAAAACATTTCTCGTTAGAATTTCTTCAGGTCTTTCAAAAGTAAACACAGCAGAATTCAGCCTCAAATTGACATGTTTGCTATTTTGAGATAGCGGTCAAGTTTCTGAGAACTTATATATTACTTCTCCTGTTATTTTCTGTTATCTCTGTTTGTAGGCTACAGTGATTATGGAACACTCTTTCAAATGCATAAATAAATGAAACCAATTTTGTAGGAAATTATGCAACATAGAGAATTCCAAAAAAATTACCCACATGTGGATTTTTATTGGCCTTGCTCATGTTTTAGAATGAAATGACTCTAAGTTTGCCAAACTGCTTAGCACAATTATAAGGTTAGGGCATGCTGCTGGAATGATTTACAGAGAGACTGAACTGATTACATGGTGTTTTATTTGCATTACATTAAATCCAGAGCACTTCTTAGAGCTTGCTGAAATCCAGATGTGGGGCCAAGATGCACTGAATGACATCAGTGGTTATGGTCACTAAGAGCTAAAAAAGGGACACTGGAGATCCTCTGTTTCTTTAGTGTATAGCAGAGAAGACTGAGAGAGGTTAAGTGATTTGTTTAAAGTCGCCACTGACGGAATGTGTCAGGAGCCTACAGTATCTAATACTCAGGCCAGGGTGGCTTGAAGCCATTGTCACAAACACTTAACACTTGCTTCTTTTCTCCCCCCGCCCCGTCCCCCCATATTCCTTTGTAGGGTTTCTTCCGGAGGACGATCAGATTGAAACTTATTTATGATAGGTGTGATCTTAACTGTCGGATCCACAAGAAAAGTAGAAACAAATGTCAGTACTGTCGGTTTCAGAAGTGCCTTGCTGTGGGGATGTCTCATAACGGTAAGTGAGCTCTTGGTACCCGCGCTCAGTGCTTCTCATCACGGCTGCTAGACCCGCAGGCCCAAGGGCTGTGGCTGAAAACGTGTTCAGTTTTCACACAGATCGCCAGATTTCAGAAGATTGCATGCCAATAAAGCATTTCTCAGTTAGGTCAGAGCTGTTCAGCTTTAAGTGTGAATCCTTCTCTCTTGTAGTTGGGCATTTGCCACAGTGGGAGACAAGACTGGGAAGTCTGAGCAGTAATAAAAGTTACTATAGTGTTCTGAAACACATGTAGTGTGAGAGTTGTGGTTAATTTTTTGTGTTGCTTTAATAGTATTAAAAATAGAATTATATGTGTAAATAGTTTCTACTTTTTATATTTTATAGAAGCATACTTGATTTACAAAGCTGGGTTAGTTGCAGGTGTATACCAGGGTGACTCAGTTACACATATGCATTTATCCACTGTTTTTTTCTTTTTAAGATTCTTTCCCCATATAGGCCATTCAGAGTATTGAGCTAAGTTCCCTGTGCTATACAGCAGATTATTACTAGATATCTATTTTATAAATGTTAGTTTCTACTTTAAATGTAAGAAAATTCTGATTTATCGATATAGAACTTTAGTGGTATATCAGACATAGATATATGTCCTTTTTTTCTCTTTACTATGCAGAAATGAGCGGAACCCTATTCTTGACTTTGTACAGCATACAATTTGTGAATTAAGCAAGTATTTTTTAAAGTTCCACAATACTTCAATAGGAGAGTAAAACATTCTACTTTTTTGAACCTGTTTCTTAAGTGAAGCTTATAGTTAGGAGTGTCAGCTTAAGAGCAGGACTGTTGAAGACCCGTGTTTTCATGAACTGTAGAACTAACTCAGTACAATCATGGGAGATAGCCCTGTTTGAAGAAATAGCTCTTAATCGCCATTTGGCTCTCATTGGTTGACTGGCTCACAAAACAAATTTTTGATGTAACTAGGTAGTATTATATTTGTCAGGTATTCATCAATTCTTTCAAAAGTTATTATGGGCTTAGAGATATATTGATAAAATGCCAAAGTAATCAAATTAAATCTGAAGTCTCACGTCATCGTATGCCCTATTTTTTCTTTCTCTTACCTTTTCCTCTCTCAAAACTGATCTGGTAAGAAGATATAATATTTGAAGTCAACCGTCATCTATGAGGTCTCAACAGCATCTGTGAAAATTAAATTTTTGTTCCATCATACAGATTTTTTTTTTAACAGCAACAATCAAGATATTCGGGAATCACTAATTGAATAGGTCTTCTACCCTTTAAAAATGGTTTACAAAATTATATTTGTATTGTTAATATGGGGTCATTTCCTCTAAAAGCAAGAATGTATTTTGAATAGTTCTACCAACTATGTTCAACAGGATAGAAATTTAGTCCAACTTTCCTAGCAATTGATTACATCTGCTGTCTATACAACTTCAGTCATTAATTGCAGGATGATTTGCTGGTTTAATTCTACCAATTTCCTTTTTATTTCAGACTTCATAAAGCAAGGGTACATTTTCAGTTGAAGGATTACATTTTAGGTGATGTGATCATGTTGCAGTAAATTTATTTTATCTTCATGAAGAAATCTTTGACTTTGAGGTCATTGTTATAAATACCATGTAGGAAAAGATGCCAGTTTTGCTTTCAATTATATTTACTTTTCAGAGAAAGCAATGGCGCCCCATTCCAGTACTCTTGCCTGGAAAATCCCTTGGATGGAGGAGCCTGGTGGGCTGCAGTCCATGGGGTCACTAAGGGTTGGACACGACTAAGCGACTTCACTTTCACTTTTCACTTTCATGCATTGGAGAAGGAAATGGCAACCCACTCCACTGTTTTTGCCTGGAGAATCCCAGGGACGGGGGAGCCTGGTGGGCTGCCGTCTATGGTAGTCACACAGAGTCGGACACGACTGAAGCAACTTAGCAGCAGCATATTTACTTTTTGTCCTTTAAAAATTGTCACTTTTCATATTGAGGTACAATATATTTTCTATTGCTTGCACACATTCATGTAAAATACATATCCTATTGCTTATTGTTTATAGGCAAATAATTTAAAGCACAACTTTTATAGCATTGATGGTATAATTTTCTCTTTCCAGAAAAGTCAAAGCTATCATAAGCATGATAATTAGGTCGGCTTGTGCCTTCTTTTGACCATTAGCTTACTCTATTTAGAGAGAGGAGCAGCCTTGTAGAGCGTGTTTGGTTAATTCTTACAAAGGTGAAAAAGGAAAGGAATTAAATATCATGGTATCAAAGATCATACTTTAGCATTTACAGGATTGCAAACATGACTAAGAAAATCCCTTTTCAGGGTTTTTTTTTATGGAAATGGGCTGCACAGAAAACAGCTAGGTTTTCCCTATTCCATCCACTTTAGACAGAAGTTTTATTTTTCACAAATTTGAAAAGTTAGTGAAACCTTAGCTTTACAGAATTAAGCATCTTTGGCTTAGACGGTAAAGGATCTGCCTGCAGTGCCGGAGACCAGGGTCAGTCCCTGGGTCGGGAAGATCCCCTGGAGAAGAGAATGGCTACCTGCTCTGCCTGGTGAGCTGTAGTCCATGGGGTTCGCAAACAGTCAGACACAACTGAGCAAACTTACACTTTCACTCGCTTTACTGATTAGGATGTTGTAGTATATAAATGATGCCTTTTTTCTTTTATTTAAAAAAAAAGCTGACAACTTTCAAAATAACTTCTTAGCAGCTTGTTAAATTCTAGAAAAAAATGATTTCACAAGTTTCTGTGGCTCTCCCCATTTTAAGGTAGTTCTTTCTTGCAAACAGGAGCACCATTGTATGTTGCACAAAAGAAAAACCCGAATGGCAAATGACTTTAACCTCCAACATGTTACTTTTTGGTTCTTTAGTCTTCTTTGTGGTATGGGGGAAATCTCCCCAAATTCAAATAACTTTCAGAAGGTATAACAGAGTGAAAAGTCCTAAGGCGGAGGCTGTAGTACTCACACCTTCGAGGGGTTCATTACTGCCCACAGTCCAGCCTCCACCTCCCTCTCCCACTGCTGCTTTTTCCACTTACATTTCAAATTACCTGGTGATAGAACACCTCTGGTGCTCTGCTTCCTGTGCCCTTCCTTCCCTGTCAAAATCCTACCTGGTGTTGAAGGCCCAACTCAAACACCTTCTCTTCCATCCAGTTCCTCATTCCCCATTCTTTCTCTTCTGTGAGCTTCTTAACCTCTCCTGTAAGCCCCACGTTCTCAGAAAGCAAGGGAGCAAACAGACCTGTATCGCCAAAAACCAAACTATTGAAAACAGTATTAAAAAAAAAAAAAAGGAGAAGTTAGAGAGGGAAAAGTCAGGGAAATCCATCAGGAGGCCAGAGCAATACTGTGAACTCAGACACTGGGCATGGCAAGAGGTGGCGGCATCGAGAGAAACATCATAGCCGTTACCAATGAATGCACATGTCCGAGGGGAGGCCAATGAATGCACATGTCCGAAGGGAGAGAGGTTGTCAGAGATTATTCGAGGTGCTTAGTTTGGGTGACAGAGTGAGTTAAGAAAGGAAAACAGGAAGAGGAGACAATTTGAAGGGGAAATGAAAAGTTTGATTTTCTGTTCCGTTAAATCATGGGCTCAGATGGTTAAGAATCTGCTTGCAGGAGACCCAGATTTCATGCTTGTGTTGGGAAGATCCCCTGGAGAAGGGAACGGTACCCCGCTCCAGTATTCTTGCCTGGGAAACCCTGTGGACAGAGGAGCCTGGTGAGTTCCAGTCCATGAGGTCGCAAAGAAACACGACTGAGCCACTAACTTGTGATGCCTAGAGAATATCCAGCATCCGCGGGCAAAGGGACACAGGAAGAAGTGAAAAATAAGGATACAAATCTCAGGGAAGAGACGGCAGGAGTCTTTAGCACATTGTATGCATTAGAGAGAAAACTTGAGCTAGGAATAACAGAATGTAAATGAAGGAAGAGGGGCTGTCGGAGGTCTGAAAACCAGCAGACAGAAAGATATGGGGAGCCAGAAAGGCAGAGACCAGTGTGAGAAACTTTTGAAATTAGAGGGTGCAGAAGGTCAGCAGTGTGAAGGGCTGGGAGGAAGCCGGGGAGCTCAAGCAGAACGAGCACTTAGAACAGGCCCCGAGATGTGACCGTTAGAGGAGCTGTAGGGGCCTTTGCAAGAGCAAAGTTTTGGTGAATTTAAATGAGGAGAAGCTAGATTGCAGCAGTGCTGTGCGCTCAGTCGCTCAGTCGTGTCCTACTCTTTGCGACCCAGTAATCTGTAGCCTGCCAGACTCCTCCGTCCATGGGCTTCTCCAGGCAAGAATACTGGAGTGGGCTGCCATTTCCTCCTCCAGGGGATCTTCCCGACCTAGGGATTGAACCTGCATCTCTTGCTTCTCCTCCATTGGCATGCGGATTCTTCACCACTGAGCCACCAGGGAAGCCCCCTTACTATACTTGATCCTAGCCAAAAGGCCAAGAAGCGATTGCAGTGGGTTTGAGGTAAATGAGTAAGACAGTAAGGGACGATAGCTCTTTCAGTAAGTCCAGTGGTGGAGGAGAGGGCATGAGGCGGATCGTTCTCGGGTCAGAACCTTAAACCCTGCTTAGACGGAAAGGAAGGAGCTGGTAGAAAGCAGTACAGGAGAGGGAGGGAATGATCCATGCATATGTAGGCTCTCTTTTATATTTCGGATCTACCATACCCATCCTTTTCATCCTTGTGTCCCCTAGTCCAGTTTTTTGAGCCAGTATCTTCCATCAAACAGGTGTTCAGTGAATGAATTAAAACGATGTCACTTAAGACTTCAGAGTCAGAAGACGAAGCCGTAGTATCTTGCTCATCTTGACTTTGGAGAGAAACCTGGACAAATGTTTAAATGTCCTCTCCAAATAGTTTGAAAAACATTACCCTCAACTTAAAAATTACTTAATCGTGGTGATAAGACTGCCCCTTGTTTTACTGTAGAGGAGCTAGAAAATAAAATGATTGCCAAGTCCTGCAAAACCTCCAAATGCACATATTTTTTTCCCTCAAGAAAGAGAGGTGGAAAAACATAACTTATTGGCAACAGTCATGTGAAAAGCAATAGTGTTATTTTTCATACAAGTCTCCTTTACAGGCTACAGCTGTTGCAAAAGAAACATGTTAAAAGTGGGAAAACTGACCATGAGACAAAGCCTTACTCATTGTCAAAAGCCTGATGTGACTGCGAATTCACCCCTTAGATGTTAAAGAACAAAAACATTTTTAATAAGACTCAACCTAATTCACTTGCCACCCCTCCCATGCTCATTGCAGCATGATTTATAATAGCTAAGCCATGGAAACTGCCTGTGTCCACTGATGGATGAAAGGATAAAGAAGTTGTGATGTGTGTGTATATATATATATACACGCAGGAATATATATGTATATACAGGAATGCACTAATTCATCCTGCCCTTTCTCTTCTTCTGCAGCCATCAGGTTTGGGCGCATGCCACAGGCCGAAAAGGAAAAGCTGTTAGCGGAGATCTCCAGCGACATCGACCAACTGAACCCAGAGTCTGCTGACCTCCGGGCCCTGGCGAAGCATTTGTATGACTCGTACATAAAGTCCTTCCCGCTGACCAAAGCAAAGGCGAGGGCGATCTTGACGGGAAAGACGACAGACAAATCAGTTAGTTCTCTTCTACTATCTTCATTTGGGGTGGCTGGGTTTTGTTGTTGTTTTCCCTTTGAGTAAATGACTTACCATGTTATGCACAGATGTGGTAAAGAATCCGCCTGCCACACAGGAGAACCCAGTTCAATCCCTGAGTTGGGAAGATCCCCTGGAGAAGGGGATGGCAACCCACTCCAGTATTCTTGCCTGGGAAATCCCATGAACAGAGGAGCCTGGCGGGCTACAATCTATAGGATTGCCAAGAGTCGGACACGACTGAGCAACTAAGCACCCACACATATGTGTTGTGCGCGCACGCGCGCACACACACACACGCGCGCACACACACACGCGCGCACGCGCGCAAACACACACACACACACACACACACACACACACACACACACAGTACCATTCTGTGCTGGGCTGGTACCTACCGCAGGCTGAGTCTAAAATAAAGGAGAGAGTGTTTTCAGATACGGTAATAAACATTATTTTAAATAGGGAAAAACTCCTTCAAGCTCGCCTGATAAAATTTTTGAGACTAGTATAGAAAGGCACAGGTCGTCTTGGTGGTGGTTTAGTTGCTAAGCCGTGTCCGACCCCGCAGCAGGTCTTCTTAACTTGAACAGATGAACTCAGGCTTCCCTCAGGCCACCACGCTCTTTCAGGATCCATGTCTTTTCTTTTCTTGGCATCAAAATCCCTGGCCACATTTGTAGGCCTTCAAACAGCCCTATTTCTCTCTGGGAAGGGCCTGACCTAGGTTTGGAAAAGGTGGTCGATCCCACGACTGTGTCGTGCAGAACTACTCAAGTACCTCTCAGAAGTTCTCTATGGGGCATAGAAATATCTTTTGGATATCACACCACCTTTCTTTCCTTGTAGCACTGTCTTGATTATTATTCCCAGGGAGCTGGGAGCCCTGTCCTCGTGTTGTGTATATGAGTTTTATCTTCTCAGAGGCTCTGAGCAGCCTGGGCTACCACAGGGGATTCTCAAACACCAGCAGGTGCATTGATGACCTGTTCAGGAAACCCAGACTGGGTGATAATGGTGGTTGAGTCCATTTTCCAAGAAGTAGAATTCTCCATGGTAACAAGCTGAGAAAGCACATGGGAATTATGTTGAAACAAACTATAACTGTGCCTGAACTCTGTCCCCAGTCCTGCTATCACCTTCAACTGTGACCTGGATCCCATCTCTGGACCACAGTTTTCACAGGCAGGGTCTGGTTTTGAGTACAATGTGGTAGGTTCCTCGGGTAGTAAGAACCACAGGACATTCTGAAGACACTGTCCCAACCCTTGAAAGCCCTTTCATGTTGTCATTTGTTTTCAGATGAACACCCGCAAGAGAGGTGTGCAATTACTGAACAGATGAACAGAAATATATAACTCTTTCCCCACTTAATTTTATTTGAGGGAAAGTTTTATCACCTCTTACTGTATTTTGATGACTATCTCAAGACGTTATTTTTTTTTTCTTTTAGCTATACCATAAGAGTAGAATCAGCTAATAGAAAAGGAAAACTTTTATGCAGTTGGCTGTGTAAAAAGGCAACTATCAACAAGGGCGGTGGCTTTCTTGACCGCCAGAGAGATCACTGGTACCCTAACAGTATTAGACCTCTATCCAATTGTTTACAGGTTTTTAAAAGTCTTGCACATTCATTATGTTCAAGACCCACACTACATTGTGGCTGCTATTATTATCCTCTTTTTGTGTTATCCTCTTTTGTTCTCCTCCCAGAAGCCAGTCCTGCCCATTGGCCAGCAATGGCCTGGTTGACAGAAGCACTGTGTGGTGAAATTCCCAAGAATTTTCACCTTGGGAAAACATTCTAAGTGATGGTTGATTTTTATGAATGTTTAGAACAGCAAGAATTTCCCAGCTTGTTCTGCTGCCCCAGTACCTTCACAGTCAGGAATTTTTCCTTGCATTTTTTTGTTCTTCTCGAATTCTAGCGAGGAGCTACTGTCTTCCATAGGGCAGGCACCAGGTTGTATGTCACGATAAAGCTGAGTCTCGGGCTTCCCTGGTGGCTCAGTGATTAAGAATCCACCTGCCAATGCAGGAGACCTGGATTCAGTCCATGGGTCGGGAAAATCCCCCGGAGGAGGAACCAGCAGAGACCACTCCAGTATTCTTGCCCGGAGAATCCCGTGGACAGAGGAGCCTGGCGGGCTACAGTCCATGGGGGTCTCAAAAGTGTCAGACACGACTTAGCGAGTAAACAACAAAAAGCAGAGTCTATATTCTTTAAATGGAAAACTGAGGGCACAGCAAAACAGAAACGAATGGCCCCAGCCTTGCTGATGTTACTACGGAAGGGAAACTGTGTTCATTTGAAGGTTAGAGAAACGAGAGACTCAGAGCAGCCTGGCTAAGCAGTTACCAGTGGAGGCAGCTCGCGCCGGCTCTCGGAGCGCCCCGCGCGTGACACGGAGCCCAGCCGCAGGCCCGGAGCTGGGAGCGCCCTGCTGACTGGGGACGGCCCAGGGCACGCAGTTCACTCCGCAGCTTGCCTCGGGCCGTTCAGCTTCCAGAAACTGCTTTCTCACCTTCTCTTTATCTCCCCAGCCAGACCGGCAATCCACCCTGGAAGTCCTATTAATTTTATAGTACCTGAAACATAAGAGGAAAGCATTAAAAAAAAAAAAAGAAAAATTTCTCCAGTAGTCAAGATTTTAGATGTACACTTCCAGTGGCCAGCATACTGTACGTTAAGTGTGAGAGGTCTAGAGCCCGATTCACCATAAATCACTTTAAAAGCTCACGGCAACTGAGTCTTTGGCTCTAAGTCTTTGAGTTAAAATGAAGGTAATTGCAGGGTCTTTGTGTGTTAGTTGCTCAGTCGTGTCTGACTCCTTATGATTCCATGAACTGTAGCCCGCCAGGCTCCTCTGTCCATGAAATTCTCCAGGCAAGAATACTGGAGTGAGTTCTTCTCAACCCGGGGATTGAACTGGGTCTCCTGCATTGCAGGCAGATTCTTTACCTTCTGAGCCACCAGGGAACCAAGGCTCTTTATGGGGTATTAATGTTAGTATCTCAGGTGTGTCTGACTCTTTGTGACCCCGTGGACTGTAGCCCGCCAGGCTCCTCTGTCCATACGATTCTCCAGGGAAGAATACTGGAATGGGTTTCCATTCCCTTCTCCAGGGGATTTTATGGGGGGAGGGTTGTGAAGCCCCAGACTTTCATGTGGTAAGTAGGTATTAAGCTATTTTAAGGGCTAGTGCCATAAAATGCTTAATTATCGGCTCCCCCTCTAGTAACTAAGACTGTGCTTTGTCTATAATGGTCACTCAAAATGTGTTTGCATAATTGAATTAAAAGCTGCTGCCTATGCCCTTTGAAATTCTGGACTTTCATCAGAAGGCCTTTAGCCCAAGATTTGCTCACCAACCTGGACATCATTAGAAATCTGGATGGAGGCAGAGTCGCCTCTTGTTAAGGTCTGGGAAGGAAAGAGAGACTGGGCCAAATTAGAATAATCCACCCTCTGATTACACAAAACTGAAATTGAATTGTTTGGCTCTCTGTTTTCTCCTTATCTTGCAAAATCAAATTAAGCACTAGTGGAAAGAAATAGTGCAGAGAGGAAAATGGGAAAGGGAAAAAAAATAAAATCAGAATGTGATTTCCAGCGAGACTAGAGATTTGTTCTTTATCTTACATGGTCATGTTATTCATTTGATAGCATCTATCTCAGGGCTGTTATGTTATCTCTTCTTGGCCAGGACTTTTGAAAGTGAAGATTTGCATTGATAGGAAAAGTTTTGCAGAAGTGCGGACTCTTGGGGGGGAAGGGGTGGATCTGGAAAAGGGGCTGCGGCTGGTGCAGGAGAGAGATTTGGGCCTCACTGCACACCCCACTGGAACTGCTGTCATTAGGATAGGTTCCGCCAAGCTGGGGGAAGGCTGCTCAGCATAGTGAATAACCAGTTACCCAGAACCTTTGGGAAAGGAAATGGCTTTATTGAAGAGGCCTCTCTTTAAATTTATCTTCCTGCTCCATTTAACCATTGCCTGTTCTGTCTCATTGGTGAAGCGCCTGCCAGTCTTTCAGGCCCAGCTCCAGCATTTGTCTCCAGGCAAACCGGGGCTTCTCCCTTCCCCACTCAACTCTCCTCTGTCTCTTAGTCCCTGGTGCCATTGGTACCGTGCAGAACAGGTAAATGAGCAGATCAATCAAATGCTCCCTTTTTTAAAGAAATATTTGTTTATTTGGCTGCATCGGGTCTTAGCTGCAACACAGGAGATCCTTCCTTGCAGCGCACACTCTGTGGCGTGTGGGCTTAGTCATCCCGCGGCACGCGGGACCCTAGTCCCTTGACCGGGGCTCGAACCCACGTCGCCGGCTTTGCAAGATGGATTCCTAACCAGTGGGCCACCAGGGGCTCCCCTCCCATCTTTTAAACGTAGACATCATACCTTTAGAGTATGATGGTCCCACTTTCATTGTCCTTCCTCAAAGAATAATATTTGGGAACTTTAGGCTCTGGGTTTAGGGGAAGATGGGGTATTGCAATCACAGGATGTGGGACATCAGAGAAGAAACTTTAGGAGCACTGGACCTTTGAGCCACCCTCAAATAGAAACGGAACTGACTCTCCCCATGGTCTGTTTCCCTGTCAATGGCTTGTTCCCGCCCAGACCCCTTCTTTGAGAGAACCTACAGAACTCTTAAAACCACGAATATGCTAGAACCAGGGTGCTGCGTCTCCTGAAGGCAACCTGAGAACTGAATGGACTTTGGAAGTTCCCAGTGTTTGACTGTTACTGAGCTGTGATGATCCCACTGGGCGTGTGGTTGTCACATGATCCCATGTTTGTTGATGAAAATAGAGAGTGGTTTTCAAAAAACCATTTTCAGTGCCATGGTTTGTCATAAAACAATAAATAGAAAAACCCTTGGTGTGTCTGCCAGCTTTTCACTCCATATCTGAGGGGTGGTGAGGCCCTCCTGGCTGCACTCTGTCTGCAAATAAGGAATAAAGCTTGTTATTTATACTGTATTGGACTTTGGGTCCCGAAGCATCGCACTGTTTATAATGCATATATGTGGAGTCGCTGCTTTTATAATTGCAGGAGCAAACTGGTGCCATCATAAAAATGGTTCTTCTAAACAATGTGAAATAGGAGACCAGGGAATAGTAAAACCAGTATGGAAATATAAACTTTTGTGAAAACAGTTCTGTACCCATTTAAATGTTTGCGTCCTAAAATTTACAAGGACCGTCAAATATAGTAACTCAAACTATTGGAAAGATATCTGTCCCTTTAAATCCTATGCTTAAAAGCTAAACAAAGTGTGGTCTCTCTTCCCCTTTCCCTGAGTGAGCTGGAATTTGCTCCCCTGAGAAGGAAGACACCAGACAGACAGACCCTCAGAGAAAAAGAGGCTTGGGAACTGCGGTATCAATAAGGAGCAGAATGGTTGTGCTGCTTGTTTTGATCACTATTGAAGAAATTTGGCTTCTGGAATCATTAATCTATAGAGTCACATTTAAAAAATAAATTTATTTCCAGTACTGTCAGGAATCACTGAAGATATAACAGATCTGAACAAATGGCCTTCTTTTAGACAATAAATTTAGAAGATAATATTCTATATAGTCAAGAAGAAAAGCATTAAAAAATTTTTTTTCCTCTTTAATAATTAGACCTAGTTGGTCAGTACGCTTGTTTGCCAGCTGAGTAACATTTTGGTCAACCATAGATGTTTCTTTAAGAGAAGAGGGTATGTGCTGGGTCATTAAAGTGTGAACAATTGCTCCTATTAAGTTTTTGTGTTAAGTCTTTAAATGATGGCAGGAAAACGAGATACGCTGGCAAGACTTTCAAACTTAACTTCGATCCCACGTTGTTGTTCAGTTGCTAAGTCGCGTCCGGCTCTCTGTGACCCCATGGACTGAAGCCCGCCTGGCTTCCCTGTCCTTCACCACCTCCCAGAGTTTGCTTAGACTCACGTCCATTGAGTCAGTGATGGCATCCAATCATCTCAGGCTCTGTCACTCCCTCCTCTATGCCCTCAGTCTTTAGCACTTAAATGGCATCTCTAGGAAGTAAGAGTTCAAAGGCCCTGCGCCAAGACCCCAGCATAGATGAGTTTAGAAGCCCCAGTTCCTCCCAAAATTGTCATTTTATGTAAAAAAAAAAAAAAAAAAAAAAAGGCAAAAGTGGGGAAGTCATGTAGAAAGTAGCAGAAAGAGAAAAGAATTAGTCATGAGTGAGAGGATCTGGTTTAGGGTTTGCTATAAACAGCTGTTTGACTTCAGAAAGTCTCTTTGCTTCAGTTTATTCATACCTAGGCAGAGAATGATGCTGCAGATTATTCCTGAAGACCTGTCTGTTAGTTCTCCACAGCCAGTGGTTCTCCACAAGAGGGAAACAGGAATGACAGAGGAGAAACCAGAAAGAAATTGAGGAAACCCAACCAATGCAATCTGGTTTAACATTCACCCACCGGAGCTAATAATTGAGGAGACCCATGTGTGCCTCAGAGGATAAAGGTCAAAAGTATAAAAAGGAAGGAGAAGGTGAAGAAGACAAGGCCCTAAGAATTCACGTTTCTTCCTGGAGGCTTTGCTCTAATCTGTCAAGAAACCTAAGACCACCAGGATCTAAACATTTGTCCAGGCCAGTTTTAACTCTGATGTGGTTACCAAGTGATTGTGAGAGTTGTAGAGTTGTCTACTTCACTAATTTCAGTTTCCCAATTTGGAGATATCATCAGAATTGTTGCTGTTGTTTAGTTGCTAAGTCATGTCCAGCTCTTTGCCACCGCATAGACTGTAGCCCGCCAGGCTCCTCTGTCCTTGGCATTTCCCAGGCAAGGATACTGAAGTGGGTTGCCATTTCCTTCTCCAGGGGATCTTCCTGACTCAGGGATCGAACCTGCGTCTTCTGCATTGGCAGGCGGATTCTTTACCACTGAGCCACCTGGGAACCCATCATCAGAATGATCCGGGCTTTCTCAGTTGATTTTTTCATTTGTCTTTCCTAGGTTGCCATTTTATTATTCAAAAGGAGCTTTAAATTTAAAGCATTCATCTATAGTCACTGAAACAACTCATACATTAAAATGCTGGTGTTGGACTGCTAAGAAACAGTATTATTCTATCTGTCCATTCAAAAAAGTAAACTTGTATTACTCTACTTTGTCTTCATTAATAAGCCAGCTTTTCCTGTGATCTTTGTGTTATACATAGAGGTATGCAATAGTTCTAGAACTAATTTTAATTATCTATAAAAACAGTGCCCTTAACCCCATCCCAGTTTTGATATGTGGAGCCATTTCTGGAAATCAAAATATATCAACATAGATTACATTTGCTGTATCTCTCCCAAGAAAACTAGCTTCCTCTTACTGAAATCATGTTGTTCCCCTGGAGAAACATTGTGATCAAGTGCAGTTTTCCTCACTCCAGCCTGACCTTTTTGTGGTCTGTAGAAGTGCAAGCATTTATAGCAGCCAGAGTCTGATTCACCATGAAACTCATGAAGCCTCAGGGCCTCTTCCCTTGCATAGAGCCCCTTCCAGTGCTCAGGGAAGGGCCTGAGCCATTCGTTCTTATAATCTGTGTTACTGAACCCAACAGTTGTTGTAAATGTACTCAACAGTCGTGTACATTTCAGACCCCACAAAGCCTGGATCTCACCCTGAGAACGTCCTAGATATAGTTAAGCATTCTTTCCTGTTAAGGAGAGATGCTTATCTAGCCATTTGATACAGTGTCTGAAGATAAATACATTGTTAGCCCCAAATTAGAAGTGTAAAACCATTAAAACCAAATCTAAAGAGGATATGGTTCCTCTGACAATGGCAGATCATGCGATGATACCGTGCAAGCTAGTAGAGCACATAAGGCTTTGTAGAAAGGAGAGAAACGTGCAAGTGAAGGACCATTTTGTGTGGAACGTTTTACCAGAAATATAATATTAAGTCATTGATTCAAGATAAACTCCACAGGCCGAATTCCCCTCGTGGTTTTCAGAGTTCAGCCGTCTGTAAACCTGGCAGGCCACTGTCTTCTGCTGTTTCTGTATGAGGAATCCCAATGTAAAGTGTGTGGGTTGGGACTTCCCTGGTGGCCCAGTGGCTAAGACTGTGCACTCCCCATGCAGGGGGCCTGGGTTCAATCCCTGGTCAGGGAACGAGATCTTGCATGCCGCAACTAAGACCCAGTGCAGCCAAATAAATTAATTCATTAATTTTTTAAAATGTGCATGTTAACTGTTTGCAGTCTAATAATTGGTGAATGGGTGGCAAAGAAAAGCAGATCTCCAGGCAGATCACATCTGGATCACTCCTGCAGCTTGATAGATCCACACGGGAGCTGAAAGGATCTATGCAGACTTCAAAAGTGTGAGAAGAAAAAAAACAAAAACAAAAACACAGCAACATCAGCTATGACGAGGAAAAACAAAGAAACCCACCTGGGATTCATTTGCATGTCCATACCCAGAATCCTCTGCCAACTCAACATTTTGAAAATGCTGAAGGGATCTTTTTTTAAAAAAGAAAAAATCTGGAATGGTTTGGCATGATGGTGGGGGCTGCTGATTCCTTTCTCTGTCCTTGAGTGTTTACTGCCAGGAAATCCTGACCAACGTCGATTGCCAAGGGGTTACCAAGTCACATTGTTGTTAAATTGGGAGAGAAAATTAGCAGGATTTTGTGCCTTCTGTGCAACTATCACAGAGTTTCAAAAACAGGAACCTGGGGCTTTATATGAGGGGACAGGGGAAGTCGAGGGGGAAGAGTCACAGGATGATTTATCAGGGCATAGTTCCAGAGAAATTGCTTACATGGAGGTGGGAGAATGCTATGCATCCATTCTGTGCCAAGAAGCTGAGGGACTGAGGTCATCCAAAAGCTGGGCAGATGAGGTACTGTCCTTCCACACGTGAAGAGGTGATGGCTTTATATCCTTGTTATTTGTGTTTGTACAGGTGCAGATGGACTCTTCAGGTGCCCTCAGATTTCTCATAGCAGTAAAGAAAGCCAGCCTCTTGGTAGCATAAATTAAAATGGGCCACAAAACTCTTTGAGATCAGAAACCACCTTCCCCTAGGTTCTGTAAAAGCTAGTGTGTCAGCATCAGAATCTGGCATTCTGGAAAAACTCAACACATGTTAACTGAAGAGACTGTCCATCTGCTCTGTCCTTTTTTTTTTTTTCCTCCCGTTAATATCATAGGTCTGAAGTAGAAAAAAAAGCAAAATGCCTCAAAGCAGTATGAACTATTCGTTCTTGGCTTACTTGAGGACTTAAGAGTCACCACGCGAGCTTACTCTTGGGTTCCTCTCATCTCTCCTACTTTGCGGTTTTGTATTTGCTAAACAATACAATTGGAGTGAATTTTTTTTGGTTTAAAAAAAGTAACAGTTTCTGGAATAACTCCAGTGAATGTTGTTGAAATAAGAGGCAAGTTTGGGAATCTATTCAACACTTAAAGCCCCTTAAATTAGTGTTATTTCCTTCAGTGCAGAATAGACTTAATAGTTTGGTGAAGGGAATTCCCTGGTGGGCCAGTGGTTAGTGCTTTCACTGCTTGGCCCCAGGTTCAGTCCCTGGTCAGGGAACTAAAATCCTGCAAGACATGTGGCGTGCCCCTCCCCCCACAAAGTTTGATAACAGTCTGAGACTACTGTAGAGATTAATAGTTTAGACTGTCTGAACCAGTGGGTCTTGAAGCTGGCTACTGCTGGCTCTCATTGTGTCTGCTTCCTCTTGCCAAAGAGGAGAGAATTCTCAACATCTCTCAATAAAGCTTTTCAAAACAAGCTTTATTTTTAGTACATCAGAGACTTCATATTCAGTGGACATGTGTGTGTATGTGCACACTCACACAGATACACACACACACACACATACCACAGACACTACTTCCAAGAAATGCAACTAGCATATGCTCAAGAGAAGAGTTGGAAATCTATGCAATCCACTTCAGATGAGAAATTCGAGGGCTAGGAAAGATAAATGACTTTTCTAAAATCACAGAGTTAACCACAGAACCAAAGCTGGAAGCCAGATACCCTCAACTCTTATTCCTTGCTTCTGAGTAAAATACATGACTAGAATTAAGGGGTAGCTCCTTACAGAGTTCAGTAGGTATATACATGTGTGTGTGTGTATATATAATTGTGGTCACTTATTCAGAGTAGGCTTGAGAATTTCACAAGGACCACAAACCTCTGGTTAAATCTATACAAGGAAATGAAAGAGAAAGATTATTTCGTGGACAAACCCAACAGGCTTTTGTTAGCAGCCTATTGCAAATCTGAATAACTGATAAACAAGTGTTATTGATTCTTGACCCTTAAGGACAGATACTTTGAAAAATAAGTTCCAACCTTTTTTTAACTTGCCACTTTTGTAGTATTTGCCCATAGGCCTTATGCAGCTGCTCTTTCTGAAACAGATTGCTTCCAGAGCATTAAAAAAAAAAAAAAAAAGAGGAAAGAAAGAAACAGACATTTTCTTGACTCAGTGTTTTTAGTCTGCTTTCAGACTGATTTTTCTATAGTTAAGTATAGTTTACATATACATTATGTTTCATTTAAGCTCTGAGAGGATTTAATCTAAAAATGCAAGATTACTTTATGTCCAAGTGGGTCTATTCAACCCTGAGTTGCTGAAATATTTTTTTTTATTGAAAGAAGGTTAAAAATGTATCCCATTGAAAGCTAGAATAAAACAATAGATTTTTTGCATCATTTTTTAAATCAACAAAGACCTTCCAAACAATAGGAATTGGAGCTACTAGCGAGTCACCGGTTGTGGTATCATATCACCAATGTTGGTGAAATATGTTTGGTTCCAGAAGACAACTTAGAGGATTAATCAAGACATGAGTATTTTCTCATTGTTTAATGTTTTCAGCTTGAAAGATTTTTGTTAGCAAAGCAAGTGTCTGTGAAGAAGCTGGGATGGTATTGACCGTGAATGAGAAATTTCCAACTCAGCCACTTTCTCCCATTTTTCTTTGCAGCCGTTTGTTATCTATGACATGAACTCCTTGATGATGGGAGAAGATAAAATCAAGTTCAAGCACATCAGTCCCCTGCAGGAGCCCAGCAAAGAGGTGGCCATCCGCATCTTCCAGGGGTGTCAGTTTCGCTCCGTGGAAGCCGTGCAGGAGATCACAGAGTACGCCAAGAATATCCCCGGCTTTGTGAACCTTGACTTGAACGACCAAGTAACTCTCCTAAAATACGGCGTGCACGAGATCATTTACACGATGCTGGCCTCCTTGATGAATAAGGATGGGGTCCTCATATCCGAGGGCCAAGGGTTCATGACAAGGGAGTTTCTAAAGAGTCTGCGAAAGCCCTTTGGTGACTTTATGGAGCCCAAGTTCGAGTTTGCTGTGAAGTTCAACGCACTGGAATTAGATGACAGCGACTTAGCGATATTTATAGCTGTCATTATTCTCAGTGGAGGTAAGCTGCTGCTTGCGGTTTTCCATGAAGGAGGGTGGGGTGGGGGTGGGATGGCTGAATGAATGTCGACTTGCCTTCGCGTGAGGCTTTGCGCCTTTTCCCTCTTCATTTATCGCACTTTCCACACAGAGAGTGCCAGTGGGATAATGTCCTGGGAGGGTCACTACCTATGAGACATACCAAGAAAGAATATCAATTGATTTCCTCTCTGACAGCTCTGGGTAACTCAGGTGCTTTTCCTTTATTCTGAAAAAAATTTTTTTTTCTGGTCAAATCCAAACATGGAAGACAAATGCCCTCTTCTCCTTTTTTTTTTTTTTCTCTTCATTTCCTTGTCTTTTTCTGTTCCTTTCCAGAAGGCCAGTCAATTTTTCATTTAAGTAATGCCATGTATAACTTTGTGAGACGATGCTCACTTGCATAGAGAAAGGACCACTGTGTGTGTGTGGTCAGATTATGGTCCAGCCCCACCATCAGCGAGGTGTTACTTTGAATCGCTTTCACAGGTTCAGGGATCAAAGAGCACACATCTCCTGACCTCTGCCTCCTCTCCCGTGTGCGGTCCTCTGACAACGCCCCTGACAGTGCCTTGGTGAGGTGGTTGGCTGTGATCAAGAAGGCAGTCCAAACCAGAGAACACCCAACAGAGAAATAAATTGAGTTATTTAGGCATTCTTTGTACTTTTGGCCTTGCAAGGGCATGATCTAATTAACCAACTCCGAAAGCCAGGTTTTACACTACATGCTACGTTCATTGGCACCTCATGGGTTTCCAACTTGAGTAGAAGAAAGTTTTAGTGTCATCTCTCTATATAAAAATTGTCTTCAGACAATCAGTTTTTATTACTGAGGTGGACTTAGAGCGAAGTTTTTTGTGGGTGCTCTACAGAATACCCCCTGTGCATGAAAACTGATGTGTAGGGGGACAGTGGTCCTTTAGATGTGAGTTGTGTGGACTAGAGCGCATGTTGCAAAGAGCAAGGCCCACTCTGTAGTCTTTTGTTGTCCAGTTACTCGAGAGCAGAGTGCTTCTGAAATCAGATGCACGGTGTATTAGTAACGAGAAGAAAGAAGCGAGTACTTACTGAGTGCTTTCTGTGTGCAGTAAGTTTTCTAACCACTTCACACACGTTCATTTAATTCTCACAACCCCAATGAGGTAAATACTCTTTTGCAAATAAGGAAACCAAAGCCCTGAAAGGTTCAGTAACTTGGCCCGAATCTCCCAGACAGCAAAGAGGGAGTCAGGATGATGAACCGAGCTCATCTAGGTGGCTCCACGGTCCACCCTGGCAGCCCACTTTACACGACCAGGGTGCAAACGGATAATGGCGCAGTGCAGATTAACTCTGACGCCACAAGCCCTTTGTCATGTGATGGTTAATAATAGGAAAACTGTGCTATCCGATGTGTTTTGATACCTACTTCTTCACTGGACCCTTGAATCTCTGGAATCTGTGATTCATTCAACAAAGAATGAGATTCCAGTTTATGTTAGGTCCATTGGGAGAAAAAGATTCAATTTTGAACAACCAGGTTAGAAAACAAGTTGGTATTGTTTAGCTAATATTTTAAGGCCCGTTTTATTTTTATTGAAATACAGAAATATAATTATTAACATATGATCTATTTCTAAGATTTTTCCTAATTATATACTACATATATCATGTTTATGGGCTTCCCCAAAGCTCAGTGGTAAAGAATCTGCCTGCAGTGCAGGAGGCGCAGGTTCAATCCCTGGGTGGTGAAGATCCCCTGGAGAAGGAAATGGCAACCCACTCCAGTATTCTTGCCTGGAGAATCCCATGGACAGAGGAGCCTGGCGGTTACAGTCCATTGGGTCACAAAGCATTGGACATGGTAACAACTGAGCACGTACCATGTTTATATTCCTTTTTACACCTAATCATTTCTCGTGTCATTAACAATCTTAATAGTTTTCTTAATTTTAAAAATAAGAGTAATATATGGTCATCTCAGACAAAACTGTCAGCCAGGAAATGTTCCTTCAGAAGACCATTGGTGAGGGTCTGCCTGCAAGAGCCTCAGGGGTTCATCTTTGCTCAAATTCTTAAAGGTAGTGATTCATTAAGCTGATTTTTTAAATTTCCCTTCCTCCCATACTTGTCAGGCTGCCTGCAGTTTAATATGCAATATTGTGCAAAACAGAGTCCAGTGCTACAATTAATGAAGCAGAATTGAGGACTTCCCAGCATTTCACTTTTCACTTTCATGCACTGGAGAAGGAAATGGCAGCCCACTCCAGTATTCTTGCCTAGAGAATCCCAGGGATGGCGGAGCCTGGTGGGCTGCCATCTATGGGGTCGCACAGAGTCGGACACGACTGAAGCGACTCAGCAGCAGCAGCCGCATGGTCATTTTTTGATTCAAAGACTATAGAAAGGTGCAGGTGAAAAGTAAAGCTCCGTATCCTCAAAATAAAATAGGATTAGCAAAGGTCTGTTTCTCCTACCAAAACGTTTCTGTGCCTGTGCTGACATATATGTATGCTGCCGTTTAAAATTCGTTTTAATTGAAGTATAGTTGACGTACAACATCGTGCTCATTTCTGCTGAACAGCGAAATGATTCAGCTGCATGTGTGTGTATATATTTATTCCTTTTTTACTCTTCTGCATCACGATTTGCCACAGGATATTGACCAGGGTTCCCTGTGCTATAGAGTAGGACCTACTGTCTGTCCATTCTTTAGGTAATGGCTTACATCTGCCAACTCCAGCCTCCCACTCCATCCCTCCACCATCTCCTGTCTTTCTTGGCCACCCGAGGTCTACTATCTATGTCTGTGAGTCTCTCTCTGTTTCACAGGTAGCTTCATTTGTGTAGTATTTTATTTATTTATTTTTTAATTAATTTATTTATTTTTTTAATTTTACTTTACAATACTCTATTGGCTTTGCCATACATCGACATGAATCCACCACAGGTGTTGTGTCGTATTTTAGCTTTCACGTGTAAGTGACGTCACATGGTACTCCTCCTCCTGCCGCTCTTCTCTTACTGTGCTGGCCTCTGGCTGCAGCGGCGTTGTGCAGGTGGCGTTGTTTCACTCCGTGGTAAACATGAACCACAGCTTCTCTGTCTGCTCGTCTGTCGAGTGGACGTTTAGGTCGTTTCCGAGTCCTGGCTGTTGCGAATAGTGCTGCTGTGAGCACAGGGTGCACGTATCTTTCTGAATTAAGAGTTTTATCTGGATATATGCCCAGGAGTGGGATTGCTGAATCATGTGGCAACTCTATTTTTAGTTTTTTGAGGAACCCATACTGTTTTCCACAGCGGCTGCACCAGCTTACATTCTCACCGACGGTGTAGGAGGGCTCCCTGTCCTCTGCACCCTCTTCAGTATTTGTTACTTGCAGATTTTTGATGATGGCCTTTTGGTTACTGTGAGACAATGCCTCACCGTGGTTTTGATTTCCATTTCTCTGATGTATGCTATCAGTTTTAAAGACAATAACATATTCCGTTTCATAAAAGACCATTACCTGTTAAATTATCTCCCTACTTATGTATAGGTCGCTTTATATTATAAGAGCAAATTATGGTTGATTTATGTCATAGAAAATTATGGGGAAATGTGTTCTAAATTCTACTGCGGTGATTCTTCGTGCATCTAAGTTTCTGTTAACATTTCAGATTATTTTCTCACTCTATAAATTACCAGAAGTAGAATTGCGGAATAGGTGGCCATGAACATTTTTAAACCNTGTCGTATTTTAGCTTTCACGTGTAAGTGACGTCACATGGTACTCCTCCTCCTGCCGCTCTTCTCTTACTGTGCTGGCCTCTGGCTGCAGCGGCGTTGTGCAGGTGGCGTTGTTTCACTCCGTGGTAAACATGAACCACAGCTTCTCTGTCTGCTCGTCTGTCGAGTGGACGTTTAGGTCGTTTCCGAGTCCTGGCTGTTGCGAATAGTGCTGCTGTGAGCACAGGGTGCACGTATCTTTCTGAATTAAGAGTTTTATCTGGATATATGCCCAGGAGTGGGATTGCTGAATCATGTGGCAACTCTATTTTTAGTTTTTTGAGGAACCCATACTGTTTTCCACAGCGGCTGCACCAGCTTACATTCTCACCGACGGTGTAGGAGGGCTCCCTGTCCTCTGCACCCTCTTCAGTATTTGTTACTTGCAGATTTTTGATGATGGCCTTTTGGTTACTGTGAGACAATGCCTCACCGTGGTTTTGATTTCCATTTCTCTGATGTATGCTATCAGTTTTAAAGACAATAACATATTCCGTTTCATAAAAGACCATTACATGCTAAATTATCTCCCTACTTATGTATAGGTCGCTTTATATTATAAGAGCAAATTATGGTTGATTTATGTCATAGAAAATTATGGGGAAATGTGTTCTAAATTCTACTGCGGTGATTCTTCGTGCATCTAAGTTTCTGTTAACATTTCAGATTATTTTCTCACTCTATAAATTACCAGAAGTAGAATTGCGGAATAGGTGGCCATGAACATTTTTAAACCTTTTGTTTCATTATTGCCAGATTGTTTTTCCATAAAGTTTGTGCCAGTTTATATTCATTCCTACCACAGATATTAAGGGAGGCATTTGAAATAAGCCATTCCAACATGCTTGGTTTCTATCCAGGAAAGATTTAGGCAAGAAATAGTCATGGTAATTCAGGGCTTTGTGAACCTGAGCAATGCTGTTTGACGGGCACGTGAGAGGACAGTATAATTTCATCTAGAAATATGCCATATACTCCCCATGACACACAAACTAGATTACTTTAAAAAATCATTTGTTCAGTTAGGCCTTTAAAATGTGTATGAATTGGTCAAAAATAGCTCTGAGAATAACTTGATTTAATTTGATAGATACTGCAGACTTTGGCTTTCAGTTATGAAAATTAAAAATGGTATCATTTAAACGCTGGTGCTGTATAAACGAGTTCCTTTGAGCATTCCTCAGACTGTCTTCACAGTAGTCAGTTTCCAGAGTTCATTGGATCCTCACAATAATGAGAAGAAATCTGAAAGTAGCTGCCAGTCAAAGAATCTTAAAATCATATACATGTAGTTATAATGAGAAGAAAACTCTGTGAATCATTTGAGACTTCTTTAAAAAAAAAAAAAAAAGGAAAAACTTAACCATTGGCCCATTGGCAAGTTCCCATATCATAAAAGGGAAATCCTTCTCTTCCCTGAGCAAAGTTTGATTTTGTCGATGAAGCCAGCCTCTGGGCACTAGGTAAGAATGGATAAACTGGACCCCATGTTTGCTCAACACCCAGGAACTCGATTCCCTCCTTTAGTCAGAAAAGCTGGTGGGTAGAGGCCAGAGAAAGAGCTGTTCTGGTCATTCTGGATCCAAAGACTAGATCCCAATGAGATGAGCTTCCTCGTCATCTGTTGATGGTGGAACCACCATCCCAGACAGTGGTTTGTTTGAGTACACCATGTAATTTCTCGTACAACATATAATTTCTCAATTCCCATCCTGGGTTTTCCAAGGGAAGATGTTCATGTAAGCAAAGAGGCTTTGACAAGATTCTGCTCCTACCTGTTCTTAACAAGAGGGGTTATCTTTTCCTGTGCGGTTTGTTCTGAAGTCTGCAAATAGCTTCAGGGACTTGAGAGAGGAGTGTTACGGGCAGGGAACCTGGTGACCTCTTTCTAAGCTGGCCTTAAGAGTCACTCACAGAAGAGCTTTGTCCTGGTCAAGGTCATGACTCTGGCCTGGAGGGGAGATGGGCATTATGTAAGAGTTGGGTGGGTGGTGAGGAATTGGGGAGGTTAAGAGTAGGGGATTCCCCAGAGGACCCAAAGGGGTTTTTTGGATGAAAGTACCTGATTTTGACCCAACTAAGTATTCGCTGGGGAAGCTGGAGTTGCAGTAGTAAAGATCACGGTCACTCAGCTTCAACCGTAGAAACCGCTGATGCCGTTAGATTTGGTCCTTAGATTGGCCTGGTGTTCAGCATCTCTGCTATGTATGCACCTCTCAGACCAAGCTCGCTGAGAGAGATGACCTAGTTCTTCTCAGAATTTCCTCCTCTCTCCCTCCTTCTCCTTCAAGCTTCACGCAAGAAGAACGAGACTAAAAGGAACCACATTCCCCGAGCCAAAGCAGAGCGCTGTGTCCCTCACTTTCTCTCACTAGGTCCCAACAGTTCTCCTGGATCTTTATTCTTATTCCCATAGAGAGAGAAGAGAGTCAGAGATGAAAGGATTGTGTCTCAGAACTGACAACTCGTGAGCAGTGAAACTAGAAGGGAAACCCAGGTATCCTGTCACCTCCCCGAGTTCCCTCTGCCACTTGACTGGCAGGTGTGGCCAACTCCCTCATTGGGTCAGTGGCCCCCAACCTGTGTTCTGGAGCCCTGGGCGCAGAGTCCAGAAGCAAGTCTTCCTCAGGAGTCGTGATAAGGGAAGAGAAGGAGCAAGAAGTCCTTGCTCCCTCTCGTCTCACTGCCTGGATGGGTGGCGTCAAGAGTAATAAAACTGCTTCCAGCAAGGGCATGTTTGCAGCTGGCGCCACAGCATCGTGCCAGGCACACCAGCAAACTCCCCAGAACCTACCAGCAGCCAAGGCCAAGTGGAAAGCTCAGGACACTCCACTGGACACTTTGCCCCCCTCGGGCGTTTGCTGTTTGGTGGAGAAAAAGCATAGGAGGGTTCCAGCTGGAACTTGGCAACAGGAAAAAGCTCTTTCTGTTAATTCAAAACAGTTTGGAATCCATCACAGTTCTTCCCAAACTTCCACGATACGGGGGAGGAAAGTCACTAGATTTTACAATATATTTCTCGAGGCAGATTGTCATCACCATCCTAATGACAGAGAAGCTGTAAATATTGGTGCAGGAGCCACAGATGGCAAGTCACCCGGCCTCCCCATTTACCCTCTTGGGTCTGGCTCAGTTATGCAAACCTCCTGTATAGCGGCTCCTCCTGTTTCCAGCCATTCCAGTCATGTTCTTTCTCCATGAAGCAGTTTTGGACAGCTGCTCTTGGAGTGAATATGTGCTTTTCTCCTGTAGAGTGGGCAGAGAGCACAGGCTACTAGGGAGAATTCTTCATAGCTATACAACTGTAGGTGAAGGAAGAATGGATACTCTGTGACACCTAGACCACTCAGGTCAGGACACTGGAGCTCTGTTTATATCCTCGGTCATGACTTACGGGTGTATAGACACATACTTTTAAAACAATTATTTATTTATGGCTGCGCCTCGGGGCATGCAGAATCTTAGTTCCCCAACCAGGGATCAAAACCATGCCCCCCTACCTTGAAAGGGCAGGGTCTTAACTGCTGGACCACCAGAGACATCCCATAGACGTGATATCTATGTTTTAGTTTGTTGGAATTAGAATCAGAGCACAGAACCCGGCCCAGAATAAGTACTTAATAAATGCTTATTGAGTGAACAGTGATCAAATATTACTAATAAAAAGAGCTGCCATCTATTGACCACTTCACTGTGAGCCAGAATAGATGGTAAGCGCTTTAGCTACATCCTGAATCTTTCATTTTCCCTGCAATTCTAGAAAATCTCTCACTTATCCCCATTTTACAGATGGAAAAAATAGAAGTTTAGAATTGCTTTAGATTAAGCAGTTTGCCCCACGGTCACAGAGCTCCTAATCAGTGAGGCCAAGGTCAGACCCAACCTGACCTTCAAACAGATGCCCTTAACTGCCACTGTCTTGCGTGGGTTGAGATGGGGAACCATCCCAGTTCCTTACCTTGGTCTTGGAGTTCTTTGGCAGAAATTACCATTTCCCTGTTACCTTCAAGTATTTCAATCAAGAATTTCCAGGTACAGTTCAAACATCACTTCCTACTATCCAGAGCCCTTCTCCAGACACCATTTGTTCCCAGCCGCCTCCAAAAATTATATTTCCCAGGTCTGAGGACTGCTTGGGAAGGAGTGGACTCCCGTGTTAACCCCAAGACCGGTGCTGGATCTTCCGTTTGGGCAGGTGCCTGAGTGGACCTGTGCTGTTCTTGAGGAGACCCCAGCTCGGGGGGGCAGGGGGTGGGGGACCCTGATCCTCCACAGTCCAATGGTCCCCATGCCTTCTTCGTCTGCTGGCATCATCCTTACCAGTTAACTGGGAGGAGACAAAACCAAAAATAGTTTAAAACTGAGACATTATGAATACTGTGAAGAACAGTAGGGCAGATTTCTTCCATTCTGCTGAGACAGTTAAATATTCATCTGCTTTATTCATATGAGACATAGGCTGGTACCTAAGGGTAAAAGTTGTTTTTTTCTAACTGTTCTCTCTAATGTTGAGAAAAAACACAGACATCTGATTTCTCATGTGACTGAACCTTGAGCTGGACAGTGGAAGAGTGTTGATTACATGATTCATGTTCCCCGTCTGCGCCACGGTTGTGTCAGAGAGTAATTGCTTTCATTTATTAATTGGAAAATATCGACTGGGCACCTGCCCTGTGTCCACATGGCGTGTGGCACTGCTCCCTTCTCCTGGTCTGCTGGTCTCTGCACTGTGCTGCCGTGACCAGCAGGCAGACCCTGTCAGGTGGCCGAGATGGCTTTGAATGATGACTCAGTGTGGGTTGTCTAGAAATGTCCCTTAGAGGGCTTGGTTTCAACAGAGGGAAGTATATTTATATAAGTTCTCAACTGGCACCCAAATTCTAAAAACCAGAGACCTCGGGGTTGGGGAGGGACAGGGAGAAGAGCACACGGGAATCATCTGAGGAACTTAAACCACACACACTCACACACACACACTCACACACTCTCTCTCACACACACACTCACAAACTCTCACACTCTCACACACACACAGAGGCTTTTGTCATTTGTAATAGAACACTGAAGCATCTTTATCTGTGACTGCTTCAGAGATAAAATCCCCTCCCAGCCCCAGGCCCCATAGGCTGGGCTCATTCATCCTGGCACTTGACCTCAGAGACAGACATGGGCTTGAAAGCCAAACCGCTGAGTCATTCCTGTCCCCGCACCGACATCTTGGAAGAGGCTCAGTCAGCCAGTCAGCGGGCCACTTTGGGGAGCACTTTATCATTTGGGGTTCTCACAATGTGTGGTTAAACTCTGGGTGACCCCAGGCAGCCTTCCAGACTGGCACAAGCTCACCGCGACACTCAGATCCTCTTTGAGTGAGGAAGAATGAAACCGGTGCCGGCTCCAGAGGCCAGCACAGGTGGCGGGGGGAGAGAGGCTGCCCGGGGTCTCACCTGCCACCCCCCATCTGTGGACCAGGAGAGGAGGGAGGGGCGCTGGGAGGCTGTGGACCCCCCAAACCCCTCACTCCACCATTTACTAAATGTGTGATTGCACACATTTACCTGCTGGAGCCTCAAACTCCTTATCAGTTCCCTAAGTAAATAACATTATGTGAAGCCTCTGGCGTAATGCCTGGGACATGGTTGGCACACATAAATGCTCCTTTTCCCTCTTCCCTTGTGTGATATAATTTAAAGTAGCTCCATGCGATCCTGCCAGTCAGATCGCTTGAAATTTCACTAATAGTCCTTAAAATCCCTTAGTACCATATAAATACTCCTAGGGAGATATCAGCTAATCTCTTTATCAGCTATCACTTTAAGGGGATTAGCTGTGGATTGAGAACAAAACCCCAAAGGAGAAAGATACTGGGGAGGATGGGTGAGGGGAGAGCTCTGGGCCCTACTGGTCCCTGAAGGAGGTACGGACCAAGCAGGAGTGTGTGTGTGTGGTGGGGGCGGGGTGGGGTTAGGGCTGTCTCTTATANTGGGGTTTGGGGGAGAAGTTGCAGAATGCTGTGAAGTCTGGGGGGATATTATGTGGTGAGATGTCATACTTAGCAGTTGGAGGTCACACCTGTTTTGAGATCACAGGTTCTTCTGAAAGATGTTGGAAGAACAATGTAGGGGAGGAGGGGAGAGGTGCAGGAGCTAATTCTTGGCCACCTTCTATTTTGTTGCCTCCCTTTGGTTTGCACTTCTAGAGGTTGACGAAGCAAGGAAGACTCACTCGATTTGGAGCATGAATGTGTCAGGCTTGATGGAGAAGAAGAAACCATTCTCCATCTTTCCACTCTAGCCTGGTTCCTCTGCCCCCGCTTCCTGGTTGGAGCTGGGGTGGGTCACAGAAGGGGCAGAAATTGACCTGCATCCCTGGGCTTGAAGGGAGTCAGTAGCTTCCCTGGTCCAGACTCAGAGAAGGGGAGCGAACCCCAAAGCTGAGTTTCACTTGAATGACCTTGAATGTCCAGAACAAAGGGACCCAAACACCTCGTGAAAGGAGTTTAGAAAAAGATAGGACTTCCCGAGGGCAGGATTGAAGTCCCCAGTCCCATTTCCATTCTGAAAAAGCTGGAAATAAAACAGGACCCACACTGCCTTCACTGCGGGTGCCCTCGAGAGGTGAAAGAGCTGTGAACACAACAGAGGGGAAGCCCCGCCCACCGTGTTACCAGATGCCTTCGTGTCCTGGGCTGTAGTCAGGGAGGTGGCTTTTGGAGGCAGCAGTCAAGCGTTTTGAGATGAGGGGACTTGGTGTGCAATCGCTACTTAAAGGGCAGATGAGGAGAAGGTACGACCTGGGCATGGTTTTGTGGTGGTGGTCCTCCCACCCTCCATCCTAGCCAAGTCACATGTGTCATTGCTGCGTCCTTGGTGGTTATCGTTTGGACACAAAGAAAGCATTCTTGAGCTGTTGTCTAACAAGGATGTGTTAGACCATGAGCCCCTTCAGGGGGAAAGAGTCTCCCAGCAACATGTGCCTCCACAGCTGACACACTTGCCCCAGATGACCTGTGTCTGCTCCGTTGTTCCCTTTCCCCGACAGCAGTGACTGACCACGCTTCTCCCCACATCATCCGCTGCTCACACGTCTGACCATCGTAGGCTGGCCTTGCTAGGATTCCTGCCACTGCATCCCCTGCAAGGGGCAGTCCCAGGAGTGGAAAAAGAAAAGGATCTCGCAGGCAGGGTGAGGAAGGGAGCAGTTAAGGGAGAAAGAATAGAAGAGGCACAGAGGAGACCCAGGGGCAGCAGAGAAAGCAGAGGAGCAGAAAGGTACGAGGGAGAGAGGCGTGCTGGGCTGTGCCGTTAGACAGAACGGCTGGAAATCGCCGATTGTCCACGTGTCAGACGCTGCTCCAGGCACTTTGCATCTCGGGACTCGCTTTATCCTCTCGTCCACCCTGTGCACTGGGTTACTGTCAGGTCTTCTAAATGAGGAAACCGAGGTGCAGAGAGGTTTAGGAACTTGCCCAGGGTTACCCAGCAAGTAAGCTTTGAGGTTGAGATTCCAGATGCTTCTGGAGTCAGTGGTGTTTGCTCTTGGCTTCCCATCACCTGGAAGTTTTTAGGAACGACAGTCACACCCCAGGCCAAGTCAGTCAGGGTCTCTAAAGAGGGGAGCCAGGCATTCGTTTGCGTGTTTTTAATTTCCCCAGATAATTTCAGTGTAGAGGCAAAGTCAAGAATCACTGCACTCGATCAAGCCCCAGTTCAAATTTAAATACGAAAAGAACACATGTGGAAATTCTCTAGGGTTTTGTTTTTTTTTTTTCCCTCTTAAAGGTAGGTTGGTGGGAGGGAATTGCTACAGGTCATGCCAAAGTTTGCCAGAGACAGATCTGGATGAATGCAGAGGTTTGCCTAGTGGTCCCTCCATTCTGATGGTTAGATCAGGAAAGGACCACAAAACCCCAAGACTGTCTCTAAGGAAGAAGTGCGTACCGGCGCCGGGGCGTATTTGTTTCATAATTGTTCTTAAACCGTCTTGCTTACACGCGTCCGACTACAAGAATGAGAACTTGCCCCAAACTCCCAGCGTGTGTCTGTATCAGGAACCCTTATCTCATGCTCCCGAATCTCTGCTCTACACCAGTAACAGCTCAGGGACCCCCCATTTCCCAGCTGCACAGATGCCACCCCTCCCCTGCTTACACTCCAGACACCACCCCTATGGGAACTGCCTCTACCTGGACAGACAGAGCGACCAGCACTATGTTATACTCCTTTACCTGACTCCTTTCCACCATGACCTAAGGAAAGAAACACCACTGTTGTCTTAAAGATTAAGGCAAACCCAGAGAGATAAGATGATTTGTCCACAGTCACATGGAGCCAAGTGGAGGACAGACAGGATCAAGTCTTCAGTTTTCAAATCCACTGCTGTTTAAAAAACAAACTTTTTATTTTGTATTGGAGTATAGCCTATTAACAATGTTGTGATAGTTCCAGGTGTACAGCAAAGGGACTCAGCCATACATGTACGCGTATCCGTTCTCCCCCAAGCTTCCCCCCCATCCAGGCTGCCACATGACATTGAGCAGAGCTCTGTGTGCTATATATACAGTAGGTACTTGTTGGTTTTCCATTTTAAATATAGCATCCACTGGTCTTTTTAAACACACCTGTGTACTTAGGAAGCAGTGGAATAAAGGAAATCATTGGAGAGGAAGAGGAAGTGAAACGCCAAGTGTGAGCTCCCTAAGGAGCCCCGCCTCCCTTCACTTTCACCCGAGCTCCGTTCTTTCATTGCCTTTGGATCAATTTACCACTCCCCAGCTATCAAGACTTCTTTTTCCTAAATGTACGGGATACGATCCTTTTCCGACTTGTCTCCATCAGAAAGCCAATAGGAGAGAACTGGGAATGTCATAACAGCAGCAATTAGAAAGGAAACAAAGCCATCCGCTTCGGTTTTTCTGCACCTTCTTCAGGAGACACCGCCGTGGCCATCTGGTCCTCTAACTAAGACATCTCCTGAGAAAATGTGGGGTAGGGAGATGCCTGGCCCAGGTGGGCAGAGAATTTGAATCTGCTTCAGATAAGCTCTTAATGGAACCATCTCTGGATAAGATGGGCGCTTTGTAGATTTGCCCGCAATCAACAGCGTTCTGTAATCAATTCCAGCGCTGTGTGATGGGGACCGGAAAGCTTTCTTTCCCAATTCTTTGCAGCCTGGGGAGTAAGGAACCAGTAATTGACTCCAGCTTCCTTGAAGGTTGGGTCCTGGAGTCTGAGTCAGCACGCACTTTGCCAAAAGGGCTTTCTAGGCAATCTAGGACTAGCGAAGGGGGGTCCCTTGACCTTGATCCTCTTCCAGACCCCAACTCTAACCTTCAGCAAGGTGAAGGGAGAGGACCTCAGAAGGTTTCTAAGAGTGATACTTTAGCAGGCCCTGAGCTGAGGGGAAGGGAGAGGGAAGAGAAAGGGATCCGAGACAGCTGGGTCTGTAGACAGGCTCCTGTGGCACTTGCGTGCTGCCCAGCTTAGCTCAATAGGGGTTCAGGGGTGAGTGGAACGAAACTGGAAGCAGAAAGACAGCGAGGGGACCAGAGAAGGCCTTGGAGCCGACTGGAGAGTAGGGGGTGAGGGCGAGCCTGACATCCCTTTTGCTCTTGACCCTCGGGAGTGCTGGAGACCACAGGAAGCTGTTCTAGCTTTCCACATTAGCCAAGTGCTCTAAGTTTAATATGTGAGCCTGTTAATGTGCTTTTCTACTTGGATTTTGAGTTTATTCCCCCAGTTTCATTATGTGAATCTTGTAAAGGGAATTATAAATAAGAAAGCTTAGAACTTTTGAACTAGGGTCTGAGAGTTCCCCTCTCTAGTCCATTCCAAGTCTTTGCCTTGACTGAGGCCCAGTGAGGGCGACGGTGGGGCAGGTCAGTAAATGGTCTAGCTCGCCACTAGAGAAAACATAAACCAGTGGTCACAAAATTTCAGCCAAGCTTCATCCGTCACATCATAAAAAAAAAACCTTGCCAGGGAGAGGCTTGAAAATCCAAACCAGATCCTCGTCCCCTCGTAGAGGCAACAGTTCCACTGCAGCGCACGGCCGCCAAGTGCTTCCAGCAAGCCCCGCCAGCTGCATCTGTGGCTTTCGCTTGTTTGAACTGTCATGATAAATGAAACCTAGTAGATGAACATCATCTCCTCTGCAGAAGTTTTGACCCCACGGATGCTGCTCTGGGGGGAGGGGAGAGGGGCTAAGCAGTCAGGGTGCCCGTGAGCAGAGGGTCCTGCATTAAGAGTATGGAGTCCCAGCCCACGGAGGAGCCACCCTGACACTTCCACACCGAGCGCCGCCACTCGTGACGCACACGCATGTGCTGTCCAGGCCTTCAAAATCTGGCACATCTGTTCCGGGGGGAGGATTGGCAGCCATTGAACCAAAGGCACCCATCCAGGATCTGCTCTTCCATCAAGTGTCAGGGGGTTTCGTTATTGCATAGCAACTGTGAGAAAGGATGACTCCTCCAGGGGCGTGAGTCTCTAGGCCAGGACTGAATCATCTCTTTCATTCTCAGAATCAGAGATTCTTGCTGATGGCTCCAAAATTAAGTGCTAAAATTAAAAAAAAAAAAAATTACTCCAGTCAATGGGATATGTTTAAAAAGTTAAGGGGGAAAAAAACAAACTACAGGTAATTTTCTGTCTGTAATTTTTAAAAGAAAAAAAAAAACTTAAGAGCATGTTTAAAGTTCTGAAAATCCCATCTGAGACCATTCTCACATTGCTCTCCTGTGTCTCACCTCAACGGATAAAGGTTACTTGAGTTTATTAGATACAGGAGAACCCTGTTTCCAAGAGACTTCTTCATTGTATATCGATCCTTCCTTTAGGCTTGTTCGCCAACCAGAAGAATTGTAGTTTTTCAATCCAGGACTCTTAGCCAGAGAACAGACTTCTCACTCATTAACTCAGTCAACTGAGTGCTTCCTGTGTTTCCACTGGAGCCTCAGAGATGATCAAGACATAGTCTCTGCCCTCTGATCGCTCATGGCCAAGTAGGGGAGATAAACAAAAAAATCTGTACCTATAATACAACATACTAAAAGTTAAGAGTATAGTGTTTGGAATCAGATTCAAATTTCAGCTTTGCTGTTTACTATCAAGTGGCAGTTCTTGGACAGAGTTTCTCTCCTTTCTCTAATTAAATCTCCATTTTCCCCTCCTTAAAGCATTAATCTCATGGAGTTATGTGGAGATTAAATGATGTGTTGAATATAAAGCCCTTTGTACAATTTTTGGGAAATGATAGCCACTCAGTAAATGTAATCTCCTTGTATAGTAGCAGTTGACGTTTTTGTAGGCACTACACAATGCAGAGAAAGAGGATTGAAAGAACAGGAGAGAAGAAGGGATGATCTCTAGAAAGGCTTTAGGACATAAGGACACAGGCAGGGTTTTGAAGAGTAAGTTTAAGTCAGTAGGATGATTAGAGGGAATGTGAGACTGCTCCCAGCAGGAGGAACAGAACTGCCTAAGCACAGAGTTATGACAGAACATAGGATACGTGAAGGACTCGGTTTAGAAAGAGCTTACTGTGGCTGAAGCAAAGGAACAGTGATAAATGGAGGNTTAGAGGGAATGTGAGACTGCTCCCAGCAGGAGGAACAGAACTGCCTAAGCACAGAGTTATGACAGAACATAGGATACGTGAAGGACTCGGTTTAGAAAGAGCTTACTGTGGCTGAAGCAAAGGAACAGTGATAAATGGAGGCAAGATGATGAGGGACATTAAAAGGGAAGTAAAAACTCTCATACAGTGCTTTAGTTTACAGGGAATGGGAGAAGAGTTAAAAAGAAAAAAGAAGGTGAGTGGCCTTCAAGAGCTAAAATTTGAATCAATATAAAATATCAAGTGAGTATCTTAAATGCCATACATAGTCTCTGCATCCCTCTGCTGAGTCTCAGTGAGAGAATCTTATATTCTCATCACAATGCAACAAACTCAGAAATTAGAAAAAAACAGAAACACTCAGCCTTTCCACTTGGAAATCTAAAAACATGTCTCTAAGTCAAGTGAAAGTCGCTCAGTCATGTCCAACTCTTTGCAACCCCATGGACTATACAGTCTGTGGAAATCTCCAGGCCAGAATCCTGCAGTGGGTAGCCATTCCCTCTTTCAGGGGATCTTCCCAACCTGGGGATTGAAGCCAGGTCTTCCACATTGCAGGCAGATTCTTCACCAGCTGAGCCACCAGGGAAGCCCATCTCTAAATAACTCTTAGATTAAAAGTGAAATCAAAATAGTAAAACAGACTGTTTAGAGAAGAACTGTGAGAGGATGATTTACCAAAGCTTGTGGGGTGAAGCTGTTTCACCCCATAGGCTTTCACTCAGAGGACATGTTAGAGCTTTAAGCTCATCTATCAGAAAACAAGAAATACTGAAACTAAATGAATTAACCATTCAACCCAAGAAATGAGAAAAAGAAGGAAAAAATAAACCTAAAGTAAGTTAAAAGAATGAACTAGCTAAATTGAAAACAAAAGGCAGTTTTCAAAAACAGAGTTGATCAGTAAAACCAAAAGTTGTGCTTTTTTAAAAAGCAGAAAATAGACAAGCCTTTGGCAAATATACATTTTAAACAAGAGGATACACAAAATGCATTCAATTAAAGGAGATATAAATAATAGAGACTCCGATTCTAAGAGAACATTATGTACAACTGTATTCCAACGTAAATTACTAAAATTTTCCTTTATAAGTAGTAGAAAGCCTGAATAAAGTAAAAGCTATAGGAGGAAAGTTAAAGATAGTCACAGATTTACCACCAGCCTCAGATGGTTCTGCAAATGAATTCTAAGAAACCGTCAAGGAATAGATAATCACTGTATAGAAATAGAAGGGAAATGCCTCAACTCAGTTTGTAAGGCTAGTTCACATTTACTGCCAATAGTCAAGGGATGGCACACAGAAAAGAAGGCTCTGGACCAATCTCACAAATTTCAAAGCCCTAAAATAAAATATTGGCAAATGAATGTAAGAGTATAAGAAAATCTATGAGTGTAATTCACGACACTAGATTAACAGAAAAGCATATGCTCGTCACTGTAGATAGAAAAACTTAAAAACATTTGATAAAATGCAACAAAATTCCTGATCAAAACACTTAAAAACTCTGGGGAAGCCAGGAGAAAAACCTACCTGCCATAATCTAGTAAACATCATATTGTGATAAGCCATTAGAAACATTTCCCTCAATGTTAGGAATAAAATAAGAATGCCTCCCGACACTACTATTATTTAATACCATTTTAGAGGTATTATCCAGTGCAGTATGACAAGAAAAAGAAATGAGAACTACAAACACTGGAAAAGAAGAGATAAATTTAAACTATGATTATTTGCAGATGTAACTGTCCAAAGTTTTCTAAAAATCCATGATAAAAACTATTTGAATCCACAAGAGTGAAATTGGAATAGATTCACTATAACAAAATCAATCATTTTTTTTTCTAAAGATCAGCAGGGATACATTAGAAAATGTGATGAAAAAGAAGTATAGAATTCAAGAAAGCAAAGAACACTAGAAAGTATTCAAGGATAAATCTAAAAAGATCTGCATGAAGCAAAAACATTAAGAACTTAAAAGTAATTTAAACTCACCATAAAAGTTCAAATAAGGAAAATATAAAGAAGAAAGTGAAAATTACCTGCAACCTCTCTAGTCAGAAGAAGCCTATGTTAAAATTTGGTCTGTCCTTCCAAAGTGTAACAGTATTTGAAAATACTGTCTCTTTGAAAATGCATGTGCTATATTAAGCAAAAAGAAGACAAAAGTTTGTTTTCAAAGTGTGTTTAAACTTGTGATAAGAAAGTAAGTAGAGGTGATAAAACATAGACTCATCAGGAAGAAACAGAAGTTGAAAATGAGATTTCTGAATGAGTAGAAATATGCCAGCAGAAAAGTCCCCCGTCTGGGGAGATGATCGCTTTGCCACTGTGCTCTGTCAACTGGTCACACAGCTTTAGTCTTGGCCAGGCAGAGAATGGCCCTGGAAAAGAGCTCTGATAGTCTTGGCTTGCATTCCATTCTCCTTGTATGCAATTCTTGCCTGCTATCTGCTTACCTTCTCTCCAACACGCTGTTTTAGAACCAAAGGAAAACCAATAAAATGTGAGTCATTGGCTGAATATGCCTCAGATGTGGGACCAGAGAATTTTGTAACTCAACCTCCTGTTCTGTCTTCCATTTCTGCTCTCCCAGACCGCCCAGGTTTGCTGAATGTGAAACCCATTGAGGACATACAAGACAACTTGCTGCAAGCCTTGGAGCTGCAGCTCAAGCTGAACCACCCCGAGTCCTCCCAGCTCTTTGCCAAGCTGCTCCAGAAAATGACAGACCTCAGGCAGATTGTGACAGAGCACGTGCAGCTGCTGCAAGTAATAAAGAAAACAGAGACGGACATGAGCCTCCACCCGCTCCTACAGGAAATCTACAAGGACCTGTATTAGCTGAGAAGCCCGCGTCCACTGACGACGACATCTTCCTCCTCCCAGTTGCACTCTTATTTTGAGGGAAAAACCTGACACCTAAAAAAATTACTGTGAAAAAGCATTTGAAAAAAAGAAAAGGTTTTAGAATAATAGATCTATTTTATGCATATTGTTTATAAAGATACATTTACAATTTACTTTTAATATTAAAAATTACCACATCTTGAAATTACTGGTCTCATTTGAAGACTGAGTCTCTTGTGTTCCCCACCTCATTCTCTAGGATTTTTTTTCCCTTTCATTTCCCTTCCCTTCCTTCCAACCTTTTCCACCTTTATTTTTCATTTTCCTTTCTTTCTTAAATACGTGAAACAATGTGGATGGAATTGCTGATCAGTTTTCATTCTAAGTCAAGTCATTTTTAACTCAGTTTACAACTTTTCTGAACCTTCTGCCTGCTTTAAAAATTACAACTAAGAATGGAACTCCAGGACCAAAAACCGTTCAGAGCATGTGTTTCTTTACCTGGATATACTCATGTGAGGCATATCCTTAGGCCTACCACAAATTCAATCTTCTTCCTTAGTCTCAACCAAGATTTTCACTCAGCAGCCCTCTAACAGGATACCAGAGCATATGCAAATATGCCAGCAGCAAGTATTAACGGCTAGAGGCTGTGGTAACACAGAAGTGTTCTAAGACATGGTACCTGGCAAAAGAACTTAGCACTGAATCGAGAAGAGATGAATCCTTCTTAAAAGCAGATTAATACACAGTGTGTGCCAAATGAATGGTTCGGATGCCAAGTACTGTAGGAGTTCAAAGCAATGAAGATTGGAAAAGTCATGAGTGACTAAAAACTCATTCGAGTGGGCCTCAAAGATGTGTTGGACTCGGCGGGAGGTAGACAGTGGAAGAAAAGACATTCTAGGAAAGCAAAATTATAGGAATACCAACATAAAAGGAAACCAAACCAAAACACGAATGAGGGAAAAGGGCCACGTTCTGGTCCCGATGTATACAGAGCAATTTTGCTACATTTTCCTGCTGGCTTCCTTGGGGTCACCTTGCCCAGGAAGCTCTGACTTTTGTGACCCCAAAGGCTAATTATCTGTCTAGGTAATACATGCCTCCTCAGCAAAAAAGATGGCATGTTCCCTAAAAGCAGAGGCCTTCTTGGCACGGGGAACAGATTAGTTGATTGCAGCCACCAAGTTCATTAGCATTGCTTAGCCGTGGACAACATGATGACTGTGAAGCACGCTTCCTCAGCAGTCTGTCTGTGCTGAGGTCTCTCTTCTCCCAGATAATGGTTTCTGCTGACCTGAATTATCCCCCTGCGGCTTCTCCCTTAGTTTAGGCTTCCTCCTGGTGTTGATACTGAGGAGAACATAACTTTACACTTGAAGCTTTCAGTTCAAATCTTTTCATCCTTTGCCCCAAAATAAACAGATCTCCAAAGAGGCAGCTTAGGTAGGTGAGTCCTGACCCCAGTCCTAAACATGCAAAATCCCTAGCCCTTTAGGAGAGAGAGCTTCAGAGTTCAAACCTTTAGAACCAAAGAGATGCCCAGGTCATCCAGGGGCCCTGGACCAAGCTCGTTATGTAAATGACATGAGAACATGGGAGAGTGACAGATCCGATCCATCGTGGGGGACTGTTTTTCCTTCTTTGATGCCAAGCAGCCAGTGGCTTCCCTACTGTTCCTCGTGGAGGAAAAAGAGTGTGTGTGGTGAGTAGACAAGATGAGGATTCCACCTCCGGGGAGACCCCTTGTTTACAGGAGGGCTCAAACAAAGAGCCTTTCAGCGCAGCCACTACTGGTCCAAAGCCCTCTCCACGCCCTGCCCGCGGGGCCAATGCAGGGAGGAAGGGAGCCGCTCTCAGCTCTCTGGCACTGATGGTTAGCATTAAACAGCTTTTAAATCCTGGCAGCTTTCGAATTCCCGTCTCTCTGACTTTTTCCCTGTGGCTTGGACCATCATTCGCTAAATATTTTACGACACGTCACAGGCAGGCTCCAGAGCTCCCGCTCCGCTCTCTGGACTCCTTTTTCTCCCCAGGATGATTCACAAGTTCATCATCAACAAATGTATCATCAGTTATTCATAGCACTTTCTCTGGACACAAACACACTTAGGGATTTGTATTAACAAAAATAGGAAGAAAAGTTAACTGTGGTCAAGAGCCAAAAGAACAAGAAAGAAACAGCGTTCGAGGCTCCCACGAGGGCCCTGCCCCAGCTCCTGGCTCCTGTCCCATCCTCCCATCTCCCCGCTCTCCACACCCCCGCCCCGGCCGCCCCTGCCACCATCTGTGCTGCGGAGCGCAGAAGCAGTAGGGTACCCAGGGCGGAAACCGTGGCTGCACACACCCTGCTTCTCTAGACACGACCAGAAACGGGGGTGATCCAAGGGCTTCTTTTTTTTAAGGAGTGGATGAGGAGCAGGAGGACTGGGTCTTGGAAAGCATGGGGCCGGCGGGGTGAGGGGGCAGTGCAGAAATGGGATGGTCAGCTGCATCAGCTCTGCTGAGCACAGCACGGCTGGGGGGGCAGACTGCTGCGCAGGTTTCCTGAGTTGCTCCTGGATTCCAGTGTGTTTTCCGTGGCTCCCTCGAGGCTACCAGGCAATCCTTCTTGTGGGCAGGCCCGAACTTGCTGGATATGGTACTGATAAAAGCAGGGCAGGGTGACGGGTTGGGAATCGCCCCCACCCCCCAACCCCTGGGTACCTGTTCCTTCAGAAGGAGTCAGGTTACAGAAGTGAGCCCCTTAGAAATGTAGGATCCCTGAGCCTTGAGGAGAGACCGCTTCTGGGCTCAGCCCTCTAGAACCACAGACAGTATCACATCCTCCACGTGGGGACCTGGGGTGGGGGTGGAGCCGCCTCAGGAAAGCGAACTTCAGCTCTAAGTCCTGAGAGAAGGAACCACAGTTCCTTTTCAGGAGGATTACGCCGTTGCTTTCTCCTTCCTCTTGCTACAGATTTGCTGGCACAGTTGGGGCTCACAAGACAAAGGGCCCGAGATGCCTGTCTCCACTAGGTGGGCCAGCCCCACTCTTCCCCCACCCCATCCCGGTCCTTGGTCCCCAGCCCCTGGTTGCCTCCATTCTCGGGATTCTCACTCTTAGCCTCTATACATCCCTGGCCTTCACTCCATGCTTGTATATGATGGGTACCCCCCATCCACGTGGAGGTGCCTGTGATGGGGCCCCGCCCTGGAGGGGGCCACAGTATGGCAATGAGGTCAGATGCATCATTGCAGCTCAGCCCAAGCGATGAACTGCCTAGAGGTGGGAGAGGGGGTCCACAGAGACCCTCCAAGGAGCATGGAAGTGCGTTCGTACAGAATGTGTTCAGAAAGCGAGACGTCAGGGACCCCTGCTCTAGCGTGCCGCGTGAGATGAGAGTGGCCGAGTCGGTGTCAGGCTGGGAGAGCCTCATGCCCTGTGCTGAGGACCGCATCTGTCGGCGGTAGGGATCTAGGGGATGTGGTTGGGCAGTAGAGGGACGTGACCCAATTTGCATTTGGGGGAAAAAAATCTCTCCAGAAGTCAGATCCTGTCTACCTGCCTCCAGTGGCGGTCCAGCCCTGAACAGCCACCTGAAGGGGCAGGAAGCTGTCTCCCTTCCAGCCCCCCTCAGGGATTTTCCACCTCATAGACCCATCTCTGCCCCTGGGGTCACACATACCTGGAGGTCCTGACTCACCGCATTCCCGGGGGTCCGGTTACAACCATTCGGCCGAAGGACCCTGCTGCCCTCCCCGCCTCTGTTCCCAGGAGCCCAGCCTCACATCCGCCTCACCACAAAGTCCTGCAGCTTGATGAGGGTCATTTCTACCCCGCCTGCATGTCCTGTGTCCATATCCACATGGGCTCTGCGCTGGTCCTGGAATTCTGGAAAATTAGAGATGAAGGGACCAACCAGCTCAGTTGACAGATGAAAACCCTGAGGGTCAAAGAAATTAAGAAACATGCCCAGGGTCCTAGGAGGCCAGGATTAATTCACTCCAAGAATTTGAATTCCATGGTTTAACCAGAGAAGCTCAGAAGGACAAACACGAAGCTAGTGTGAGCATCTGCGCTGATGAGCGAAGGACAGGGAGGCAGCCGAGTCCTGCCAGGGCTTGCTGTGCCGACCGAGAGACTGTCGTTGAAGTACCGTGTAAGTATCGTGTAAGTCGCTTAGGACTGTGTCTGGCACATGGAGAGCGCAGCTCTTAGGGGAGATGATACCCTCAATTTTTTTTTCTTGATGTTTTGTGTTTTGGCTGCGCCTCGCAGCATGCAGGATGGTTCTCGAGCAGAGATTGAATCCAGGCCTTTGCAGCAAAAGCGCCAAATCCTAACCACTAGGCCGCTAGGGAACACCCCCTTGTGTGGACTTTAGTGTTAGGCTGACTTGGATTAAAACTCTAACTCCACTGCTTACTGGCTCTATAGCCACATGGCTTTTGGCCAGTCTCTTAACCTTTTTAGGCCTTAATTACCTCAAATGTAAAATGGGATCATAATTCCCATCTTACAGGGTTATCCCGAGGATTAAACGTAATAGTGGTTGTAAGACACCTCGCAGGGTTTCTTGGCACATCTTAACCAGTTAATCTGTGTCAGCTACCAGTAACACCATTGTCCTTGTTACTGTTAAAGTGCCCTTCGTTTGAGAAGGCATCCTGGGTCCACAGGACAGGCTCTTCCTGTTCAAGTATCCCTACCTGGATGTCCTAAAGCCAGGTAAAGAGATTGGATTTCTGCATTTGACAGTACCATAAAAATGGGTTCTCTCAGAAGCATCCTGTCTCCAATCCATAAGTACAGGAGAAAATAATTATTTGAAACACAAACACTATGCTTGGATTTAGAGCAAATGCCAGGATGAGGCTTAGGAAAACATTTTCTCCAGAAGTAGTGGGACTTTTCTCTTGTGACTTATGCTCCTAATTTTAGATTAATATTACATAGTTTGCATTTCCAGAGGGGTTATAAAGTATAAGAAAATTGCTAATTTAGGTCTGCAGGGAGTGGGCCAGGATATTTCCATCCCCTCTGGGGTTTTGTAAATATGTTCCAGGCCAAAAGTTCCCAGGAAGAGGGTCCTTCCTGGGATCTATGTAGTGCCATGGACTGGGCTTAAGGAGGATCTGAGTGACTTCCTGCTGGAGCTGGAAAACTGTGATCCTCTGGCTCCGTTCAGTTCAGTCGCTCAGTCGTGTCCGACTCCATGCGACCCCATGGACTGCAGCATGCCAGGCTTCACTGTCCCTCACCAGCTCCTGGAGCTCAGACTCATGTCCATTGAGTCAGTGATCCTTTGGCTGCTTGTCCACAACCCTGGAGGCCAGGAAGACTGTCTAAAGTCTCCACTCTCAGTTTGAGGCTCAGCTCTGCCACGTTCTAGGTGTGTAGCCTTGGGCAAGTCACTTTCCTATCTGGGGATATAGTACCTGGCCTCTAGAAGCCCCTCGGAAAATTACATCTAATTTATTCATCAGGAATAAAGGAATTAGTGGTCTCAGTTGCCCCATCTGTAAAATGGGAATGATGGTACCTAGGTACATGCCTTACAGAGTATCACAGGAAGGAAGCACGGCAGGCCTGTTCACTATTATTCACAGATAAGAAAGCGAGGTGAAGGAGTTAGCCCAAGACTACAGAAAAGATAGGGAGGCGCAGAGCTGAGGCTAGCCCTTCAGCCTTCTGAGGCCCACCCCATCTAAGCTTCATTTATAGGACAGCATTTTCTTGGGCTCCAAAATCACTGCATACGGTGACTGCAGTCACAAAATTAAAAGTCACTTGCTCCTTGGAAGAAAAGCTGTGTCAAACCTAGATAGCATATTAAAAAACTGAAACATCACTCTGCTGACAGAGGTCCAGATAGTCAAAACTGTGGTTTTTCCAGTGGTCATGTACAGATGTGAGAGTTGGATTGTAAAGAAGACTGAGTGCTAAAGAATTGATACTTTTGAATTGTGGTGTTGGAGAAGACTCTTAAAGAGTCCCTTGGTCAGCAGGGAGATCAAACCAATTGTTACTAAAGGAAACCAACTCTGAATATTTATTGGAAGAACTGATGCTGAAGCTCCAATACTTTGGCCACCTGATGCAGAGAGCCGACTCATTGGGAAAGACCCTGATGCTGGGAAAGATTGAGGGCAAAAGGAGAATGGGGAGACAGATGATGAAATGGTGAGATAGCATCACCAACTCAACAGACATGAATTTGAGCAAACTCCAGGGGCTGGTGAAGGACAGGGAAGCCTGGAGTGCCGCAGTCCATGGGGTCATAAACAGTCAGACACAGCCTAGCAACTGAACAACAAAGCTGTCTTTGGGAAAACCAAAGGCAGTATCGCCTGGTTGACAGAGCACAAGCTTAACAGCATCAAAGACTAACGTTTGAATGTTAGCTCTGCCATTTACAAGCTGTGCAACCTCAGGTAGGTTGCTTCCTGTCTCTGGGCCTCAGAATCAACATCTAACTTGTGGAGATCCCAATCCCTGTAGGTTCTTGTGAGGATTAGAGGTGGTCACATATAGGGGGCACACCTAGAGTTCCTAAGCGATTAGAATCTTCTTTTTTTTTAATTTATTATTTTGGCCGCGATGGGTCTTTGTTGCTGTGCTCCGGCTTTCTCTAGTGGTGAGTGCGGGCTCCTTTCAGTTGCGGCACCCTGGCCTCTCATTGCAGGAGCCTCTCTTGCTGTGGAGCATGTGCTCTAGGGCGCGCAGGCTTCAGTAGTTGAGGCACACGGGCTTAGTTGCTTCAAGGCATGTGGGATCTTCCTGGACCAGGGATTGAACCCTTGTCCCCTGCATTGGACAGCACATTCTTAACCACAGGACCACCAGGGAAGTTCCCTTCCCCCTCCCCTATTTTTTAAATTTTGGCCTCACCCACGGCATGGGGGATCTTAGTTCTCTGATCAGGTATCAAACCCTTGCCCCAGACATTGGGAGTGTGGAGTCTTAATCACTGGACCACCGAAGGAATCCCCTCCCACTTTTTTTTTTTTTTTAGTTTGAAAGTTAGGATTTATTTTGAAAGGTACCATCCTGATGGTGCTGGGAAAAATTGAAGGCCAGAGGAGAAGGGGACAACCGAGGATGAGATGGTTGGGTGGCACCACCGACTCAATGGACANTTTTTTTTTTTTTTAGTTTGAAAGTTAGGATTTATTTTGAAAGGTACCATCCTGATGGTGCTGGGAAAAATTGAAGGCCAGAGGAGAAGGGGACAACCGAGGATGAGATGGTTGGGTGGCACCACCGACTCAATGGACATGAGTTTGAGTAAGCTCTGGGAGTTGGTGATGCACAGGGAGGCCTGGGGTGCTGCAGTCCATGGGATCACAAAGAGTCGGACACGACTGAGCAACTGAACTGAACTGAACTGAACTGGTGCAAGTGTAGGCTCTTGAAGTTTACACTGTATTAACTCCTAGGCAATTACAATCTTCTAAAGACAAATCTAAAGACAGCTTCACACAGCTTACTGCATCCTCATACCCACTGGGGCCCGCTGGTGACCAGATGGTTTCTTCTCCACCAGAGGGGGAATTCTGCCTGCAGCCTGTTAGGGCTCTGAGAGTGATCGGCCCAGGCCCTTGGAAAGGCGCTTTCCCTGAGCTTCAGTTTCCCCGTCTGCACAGTCAGAGGCTCCGTCTGCACTTTCCCTGAGCCTGTTTCCCCATCTGCGCAGTCAGAGGCTCCCTCTGTCCGCGTTTCAGCCTCTGCAGCCGCTGGACCTGAGGGCGGAGGTCGGGGCGGCCGACCATCAGAGCCTGCGTTCCCTGCGGCCCGGGCGGCAGCCAGCGCTCCTCTGGCCGGGGGCCGCTCCAGCGGAGGGGGCCCCGAAGAGGGCCGAGGGCCGGGGCCGCGGAGGAGCCGGTTCCCACCCGGCGTTGCGGGGAGGGGGGCTTCGTGCTGAGTCAGCGGCTGGCGGCCCCGCGCACGCTGGGGCTCCCTGGCGGCCTCGCGTGCCAGCTGAGCCCCGGCCAGGAGCCCCCGGGAGCCACGCTGCGATTGCTGATCGCTGCCGCAGCTGCGGGAACCGGGCCCGAGAGAGCCCTGGCTTCCCGGCCAGGCCTCCCACGGCTCCGGGCACCACCGCGGTTGATGAGGGAGCGGCTGCCAGGCCTGCCTCTGCCCTCCAGCCAGGTCCACTAATGATGCTCATTACTGCTCTCCAACGCCCATACAGCCTTTCCTTATAAACCGCTGTGCAGACATTCACCCCTTCCAGAAACCCAGAGAGGTAGTTGTTGAGCCGGGGCAGAGAAACAAGCTTCACTCAAAAGGCACCACTGTGTATGTGAGTGTTACTCGCTCAGCCCTGTCCCACTCTTTGGGACTCCATGGGCTATATAACCTGCCAGCCTCCTCTGCCCTTGGGATTCTCTAGGCAAGAATACTGGAGTGGGGTGCCCTTCCCTTCTCCAGGGGATCTTCCTGACCTGGGGATCGAATCCTGGTCTCTTGCATCGCAGGCAGATTCTTTACCATCTGAGCTATAGGGAAGTCCCTAAAGGCACGGTTGGGGACAATTTATTATAGTTTGGGACTGTTTACAAAGTTAGGGGAGTGAGGGAAACCAGTGAAGACTGGTGAGACACCGCAGGGCTAGCCAAGGCAGACACCCCGAGGTGGGGGGACAGGGATCAGTACTGGAGCCCAGGAGAGGCAGCTGCAGGAGGGGGGCTCTCTGCAGGAGAGGAAGTCCAGGGAACTGAGCGACCCCATCCCTGTGTCC
>SJYV01036053.1:0-18544 GCA_006410875.1 Neotragus pygmaeus
TTCTCCAAGGGATCTCTGACCCAGGGATCAAACCTGAATCTCCTGGATTACAGGTGGATTGTTTACCCTCTGATCCGTCAGGGACCACTATCATTTAAAGCTGTCAAATTAGCACCCAAATCAATCTCATTGTGTGTTACTGCCACCTTATGGTCATCCGTTTTTCCTTAATCAGCCCAGATAGGCCCTCAAGCTCACTACAAGGAAACATCAGGCTGGCTTGGCTTTCTGCCCTCCAGGAGTTCTCGGGTTGATGGCAGAGTTATGACAAATCCATTCAGAAAGCTATAACAAACCTTGACAGCATATTAAAATGTACAGACATCACTTTGTGACGAAGGTCCATCTAGTCAAAGCTATGGTTTTTCCAGTAGTCATGTACGGATGTGAGAGTTGAACCATAAAGAAGGCTGAGCACCAAAGAATTGATACTTTCAAACTGTGGTGCTGGAGAACACTCTTGAGAGTCCCTTGGACTCTACAAGGAGATCAAACCAATCAATCCTAAGGGAAATCAGCCCTGAATGTCCATTGGAAGTACTGATGCTGAAGCTGAAGCTCCAATACTTTGGCCACCTGCTGCAAAGAGCTGAGTCATTAGAAAAGACCCTGATGGTGGGAAAGATTGAAGGCAGGAGAAGGGGGCAACAGAGGATGAGATGGTTGGATGGTATCATAGACTCAATAGACATGAGTTTTAGCAAATTCCAGGAGGTAATGATACTAAAGATGAAACTCCAGTACTTTGGCCACCTCATGCAAAGAGTTGACTCACTGGAAAAGACTCTGATGCTGGGAGGGATTAGGGGCAGGAGGAGAAGGGGACAACAGAGGATGAGATGGCTGGATGGCATCACTGACTCGATGGACGCGAGTCTGAGTGAACTCCAGGAGTTGGTGACGGACAGGGAGGCCTGGCGTGCTGCAATTCATGGGGTCGCAAAGAGTCGGACATGACTGAGCGACTGAACTGAACTGAATAAAGGACAGGGAAGCCTGGTGTGCTGCATTCCATGGGGTATCAAAGAGTCAGATACAACTTAGCGACTGAACAACAACAAAGGTCAAACACAGTGACTAAGTTTCCCAGCTGACAATTTATGAGTCTAACAAACATAGATGGTAGATAATAGGTGCCAGGCCCTCTTCCAAATACCTTGGCCAATTGATGGATATAAACCATTGGTGATCAGATTTGGGACAGGGAAAGAGGCCACCTAGGGCAGGAATGTGTCAGGACTGGCTTTCTGAAAGAGGTGGAAAAGGAATTCGACAGTGCAATGACTAAGTAGAGAAAACATTTCTATAAACCAAGAGAAGGCAATAGCACCCCACTCCAGTACTCTTGCCTGGAAAATCCCATGGATGGAGGAGCCTGGAAGGCTGCAGTCCATGGGGTCACTAAGAGTTGGACACGACTGAGAGATTTCACTTTGACTTTTCACTTTCATGCACTGGAGAAGGAAATGGCAACCCACTCCAGTATTCTTGCCTAGAGAATCCCAGGGATGGGGGAGCCTGGTGGGCTGCCGTCTATGGGGTTGCACAGAGTTGGACATGACTAAAGTGACTTAGCAAGAGAAAACAGATCAAACCACTCATCAATGAGGCAATGTTTTAAAATTCTAAATCTTCTTGAAAGGCCTAGTAGACCTAGATTCCCTGACATGGGCCAAATACTGAAAACTAGTTTCTACCAAGAGGATCTGTGTCTAAGTAGTATCTCGAAGGTTTTTTTCCCCTCCAATGGTCACTGGAGTACCCTGGTAGCTCAGCTGGTAAAGTGAAAATGCTGCACATGAAAATGATCACAGGCTAAGTAATGTGTGGATCATGATATAGAACAGCTTGATGACCCATCTGTCTTCCTGGGTCTAAGTAACCCCAGAGAGAAATAACCTTTATAAACATAGAAGAAAGATTACATCCCACCATGGCTTTTCAAACACAAAAGAAATGCTCATAAATATTCTTGGATTTCACTGGTAACAGCAGTTGCTCACAAGAAAATAAACCATCCTTCCCCTGCTGTCCCCAATCTTCCAAAGGCATCCCACTGCCCTGATCAGGTTATCCTCCTTGAAACAAAGTAACTTTTAATAAAGTGGGTTGCTGGCAGGGAGAACCTGATATGATCACACACCTGTTATAATAGGATTTAATTCTGCTTCAGATGTGCTAGTTTTAATAAAAAGGGATTGAGCAAATCGAAAATAAATTACATTTGAAAGGTCAAGCTTATTGCTTGTACAGTTATGTTAACTCCCTCACCAACACTTTTAGAGACTATTTATGAGACCTTTTGATTTGGGAAAGAGCGGTATAAAATACATCTACAATTTCCCCATTATTTGCAGCAGTATTTCATTTTCAAGCGTCAATTCCAAGCACTTAAGTATGGCATTCTTTAAAGGAAGTAAATCTAAAAAGTATGAGTTGTTTACAGAATGCCATTGTTCAATATATTAATAAAACAAGCTTTCCTATCCAGTGGAAAGTTAGAAAAATCTTTCCAGAGTTTATGCAGCTTGCTAATTCACTTGAGCGCATGTAGAGTATTTATTAAGAATGTGTTTGCTCCCAATTTGAATGAATATATTCCTGTGACATAGTACCTCCTCTGCTAGAGGGAAGCCTGATTTACTAACTAGGGATGATTTACTAACTAGGGACCAGTGATCCACCCAAGATTGTTTTCCTGATCTTTATAATGGGACATTCAAGTAGATATAGTGAAGTTGTTTCTTTGCTCAGCTTCAGTTCAGCTAGAATTGTTTCTATATGTGATTCCAAATGTCCTTCCCTGTTCCTAGGTTGATTTCATAATCCATCCATCAACCATAACAGAATGTTGAAGAGGACTTCTCCTAGTGCCCCAAAACTGGTGACTATGGTCCAAAACTGAAGATAAGTAATAAACAATAATAATAGCAAGTTTGCATGACATTTATTATGTACCAGGCACTGTACTAAGCAGTTTATAAAGCTTAATCCAATTAGTCCTCACAATGACCCTAAGATATATATATATATATATTATTATCTCATCATTACCCCCATTTTAGAGAAGAGGAAACTGAGGCATAGAAAATTTAAATGAGCTGCCCAGGGATACACAGTTTGTAAGTAGAAATTTCAGGATCTGAACTCAAGAGCTCTAGCTCCAGACTTGAGGTGCCTTATAGCCTAGATTGTCTCATAATCTAAAGAGAACCACCAATAAATGAGGCCAGATATTTTCCCCAGAGTTTACTGGACATACTATCATCTTATATCCTCTACTACTCTCCACCTCCAGTCTACTCCCCTGAGGCCTGGAGAAAGGGAGAGAGAAATTTATTAGAATTTTCAGCTTGGTGGAAAAGAAGAAAAGGTTTTTCTCTTCCCCCCACCAAAACAGGGCATGGACCCTGTGAAGTAGGGCATGGACCCCAAAAGCAGCTTTCATAGATTTGAGGAGAACCTGTAAGAACAGGAGACTGGGATCTTCAGACTGGTGTCACCCAACAGGATGCTTGAAGAGTGATGATACCCTGCATACTTACTCTCATACCTTTGGGTGCAACAGGGTGAGAATCCTTAAGAGAGCGTGATATAGATTCTCTAAAGAAAGAAGTTGTGGGTGAATATTGAGGCTAGCCCTGTTACTCACCTGGAGATTTCTGAAGGCAGGTGACTTGCTGGAATACTCCATCCCAGTAGGACATGAAAGGATTGCAGTGTAATGTAACTTGGAGGAGAAAAAGATGATGCTCTGACCCGTAGATCTCCACTGTGCATGAAAGTCACATAAAAGGACCACAATAGTTATGTGACTCCACCTGAAGGAGCCTGGAGTAGAAGAGAAGGAGCCTGAGTGCTACCCAGAAAGCTTCAGGGCCATCAGCCATGGTGACCTATTTAGTGAAGGGGTTGGGCACATGGGCTTCTGGGAATGACTGTGAAAGACCAACTGCCCCTTTCTAAGTGAGTTCTTAGTCACAGAGGACATTTCAATAGAGCTAGCCACCCCTCCCATGGAAGTCACATATGCTGCCTCTGTTCACAGATGGTAGCCCAGCAGCAGAAGCTACCCACAAGAGCTAGAAGCAAATCTAACCAGGGTGAGGCCAGGGGCTAAACAGGGGCCAGACAGCTAAAACAGAAAGCAATAGCAAAGGAGCCAAAGGACAAACAGGAAGGGGAAGAAGACAGAGGCGAGAGACGAATAGCACCCCCTATATCTACTCCTAGTTCTCCTATCCACCCATCTAGACAGAAATGTGGTAGAAACAGGGTATCTCTGATTTAGATATGAGACAGGGATTTTTAATAGACTAAATTTTACTCACTGACAAGGACTAGAAGATTATGAAATAAGAAAGGAAATCAACAGGGACTTCCATGATGGTCCAGTGGTTAAGACTTCACACTTCCAACACACAGGGCACGGGTTCAATCCCTGCTTGGGGAACTACGATCCCACATGCTGCATGACCAAATAAATATTATAAATAATGTTTTTTAAAAAAGAATGAGAAGTTGCTATATAACACAGGGAGCCCAGCCTGGCACTCTGTGATCATCTAGAGGGGGTGGGGAGGAGAGGGAGACTTAACAGGGAAGGGATATATGTTTAATTATGGCTGATTTGTATTATTGTACAGCAGAAAATCAACATAACATTATAAAGCAATTTCCCCCCCCCCAATTAAAAAATAAACTTTAAAAAAGGAACTCAACAAAGCAAGGTTGGAGTCAATGTTCAGAAAACTTGAAAACTTTACATGTTAATATTCTATTAACTTAATATTTCTGAGTGAACCAGTTACATCAGAATTGCATGGTAGGGGTGGAGAGAGGAATGGGTGCCCCTTCCACAGACTACTGTAGAAGTGTGGAAATTACTCTTCCAGCCCTTCACCTCAAAGATTACAGGGCTATGTAAACATTCTGACCTCCTGGCATTCATTTTTAGTCTGCTGTTCCTGGATTTATGAGCACAGGTGTTGTCCAGACCATCAACCTAGTGGAGAATACAATCACCCAGAAAGCAACAGGAAGAAATTCATCCGTCTCTGACTCGGTCCCCACTTGCAGAATTGGAAGAACTCTAGCCCCATCCACATACTTCCTTCTGGCTCAAGTTAGCTACGGTGAAGAACAGAAGAAAAAGCATCCTTGGAGTGTTTTGCAACTTCCACCTTAGACTGTATTTCCACATATTCCTGGAGACCAGGTCCTGAACACTCTTTCTGGAACCTACCACGTGGTCACTGCCCAAAGAGCCTACTGCTATTTGCTGTTTCAGCACTCCACCTCCGTGGTACCGCCAGCGTCCTTGTCAGCACTGTGGCAGGGCTCTTCTGTATCGGCACTCTTAATCTCACACAGAAACACTACACCAGAATGTGCTGCTACATTCCAGATATGATGTGGGAGCCCGCTCTCCCTCAGACTCTGACATTTGTCCCAGAGGAATGGGCCAGCAGTTCATATGAGTGTCAACTGACCATGATGTCCTTGCTAATCCCTCTCGACACCACAGCATTTCCCCACATTGTGTTTTATTCTCTCTGTTACTGATAGTGAAGTCACTCAGTCGTGTCCAACTCTTTGCGACCCCATGGACTATAGCCTATCAGGCTCCTCTGTACATGGGATTTTCCAGGCAAGAGTGCTGGAGTGGGTTGCCATTTCCTTCTCCAGGGGATCTTCCTGACCCAGGAATCGAACCTGGGTCTCCCTCATTGCAGGCAGATGCTTTACCGTCTGAGCCACCAGGGTACTGAGGTGAGCTCCTAATAATACTACATCTGTATTTAGCAAGGGCTCTGTGGTCAAATGCTGTGATAACTGTATTATCACACTCAATCCTCAAAACCACTCTATTAGGCAATTCCTGTTTGGGATTAGTTTTGCCGGGAAAAAAAAAAAAAAAAACAGAAATAAAGGGGAAGTAATAATGGTTTAAATAGCACGGTGCTTCATTTCCTCTCACATTCAGGTAAGACTGGTATGATATCCGCTGTGTCAGAGGCCTAGATTTCTATTCCATTGCTCCATCTTGAGTCTTACTTCCAATTCCACTGTCATTTCACAGTCCTAGCTGGCTACTGGCACTGTAACTGTGATGTCCCCATTCCATCCAACAGAAAGTGGAAAAAGTAATGGGAAGCGTTTGCCCCTTCCCTTTAAGGACATTTCCCACAAGTTGCACACACTGCTTACAATGCATTAGCTAGAACCTACTCACATGGTCACACCAAACTGCAAGAGTGGCTGGAAAATATAGTCCTCAATCTTGATGACTATGTGACCAGCTAAAGAAGTGGGGTTCTATTGCTGATAAAGAAAAGGGAATATATTGGGGGAACAATTTAAAATATCTACCATAGGTAGGTACAAGGTTCCCACATATGATTGTGCACTTTGTGGATTTAGAAAAGCAGAAAGATGGGAGATGAAATTTAGCCAGTGCCCACTAATGAAACCAGAGAGCCATAGGTCAAGGTTCAGTGAATCTAGAAGGAGTGCCTTTTATATTAGTTTAAGCCATATGAAATTATCATTCTCATAGATCAAAAACAACGCAGTATCAGCAATTTCATATAGTTCAACCTAATAATATAACCGTACCACTGTTCTGCCTAATGGGGAAGGAGTCCTTATATCCCAATGGCTAATGGCTAAGTGTTTTAGCAATCAGCTGTCTGGGGGCAAAAGTCCTTATTTGTAATATTTGCTGATTTCCATGAATAAAATATACTCCCACCTTAGTCAATCTCAAATCTCCAACTTGACATCACTGAAAACAGTCAGGAAGATATATGCAATAACACAAAATTATATAGCTATTTCCATATACAAATATGGAATTAATCTCAAAAGCATATAGGAACTGATGAGTTTTGCATATGTGTTTTCAATACAGTTTTAAATAAGTGTATATAATTTAATTTTTAGCAGTATGTGTGTGTGTTCAGTCTCTCAGTAGTGTCTGAGTCTTTATGACCCCGTAAACTGTAGCCCACCAGACTCCACTGTCCATGGAATTTTCCAGGCAAGAATACTGGAGTGGGTTGCCATTTCCTACTCCAGGAGATCTTTCCAACCCAGAGATCAAACCTGAGTCTCTTGTGTCTCCTGCATTGGCAGGCAGATTCTTTATCACTGTGCCACCTGGGGAGCCCAATTTTCAACAATGGCTATGTTTAAAAATTGACTTGCAAAATTTCCTGAAAAGTTAACGTTGGTTCTTATGAGCCAGAATGAGCCAGCTCCAGCATACACCCTTGGCCAAAGATCATAGTCCAATCATTCAGTCATTTGATCTGCCCAGAAAATTCCTTGCTTTCTTCTGTGAACCAATACTAAGTCATCCACTTCTCCAGACTTCCAGACGTAGATGAGTTAACTGAATATTTATTGCTTGCCCTATACCCTTAGATCTCTGTCCATATATCAGCACTTATTTAACCTCTTTTATTTATCTTTTCAGCCTATACTATCCCTTGGAGTAATAAAATCTGTTTTTCTCTATGTGGTTACAGGTTTTATGCAACATTGAAGTTTTCAGAACTATCTCTAAGCTTTAAATAAATGATTATACTTGCTTTGGTTTTAAATGACATTATGCCTCGATGAGTATAGCAGTGACTTTAATACAGTTTGAGATGCTTGAAATTGAGCCTAGTGAATTTTTAATTAGGTATCAATCAAATAGAGAGACTGGTTATAAAGCATTATTTTCCAGTAAAGTCAGCAACATGGTAAATGATTTTATTGGTAAACCATGAGCTTTCTTTACATATTTATTATTATTATGTCAATACAGTTTTCCTCTATCTGTGTATGTATAGCAGTTGACAATATCAGCCACATTATTAGTTTGGTTTCCTCTGCTTAGCTAGCTTTGCAGTTGTGGTAAGTGAAGTCTGCATTCCCTATCTCAGCACTTTTGAAGAAGTGGCAGTTACAGTAAAACTTATATTAACTTGCACCCAAATAACAAGCCCTCTGTTAATTGAAAATTTTCTGAACTTAGCTCTTATGGAAAAAAAAAAAAGAAGCAATTATGTGAGGATGGACTGACAAACATTTCCCCCCCAGAAATATCTGGCACTAGTCTATTCAGCCCAATTTCCTATACTATCTATTTCCATCTTGAGTTCCAGGAAGTAATGGGTGATAAGCACCTTGGCCTTTACGAAAAGCCTAGCTCTCTAGGTGCTGTGGGGTTCAAAAGAGGCCGGAAGAAATTGACATTTATTCAATGACCTCTGTGAGCATCCCTGGAAAAATTATCAAGAAACTGGTAACTATGATTCTCCCAGGAGGGAAACTGAATCATGGGGGGACAGTAATAAGGAGGCTCATTTTGCACTATAGCCCCTTGTTGTATGTTTTGAAATTTTGATCATGTACCTATATTACTTAATTGAAGAAATTAAACATTATTTTAAATGCCCATCATGTTCTTTGCATGATCTAATAAATTCCCATAATGACCCTTTGAGATAAGAATTGTTATCTCTATTTTTAGAGAGAGAAAACTAGAGCTCTGAGAATTTAGGTCACTTGCCTCAGCTCACACTAGTTAAGTAAGAGAATCAGAATCTGAACAAGGTTTTTGTTGCTGTTATTCAGTTACTAAATTGTGTCTGGCTCTTTGCAATCCCATGGACTGCAGCATTCCAGGCTCTCCCATCCTTCACTACCTCTCAGAGTATGCTCAGATTCATGTCCATTGAGTCAGTGATGCTAACCATCTTATCCTCTGCCACCTGCTTCCCTTTTTTCCCTTCAGTCTTTCCCAGGATCAGGGTATTTTCCAGTGAGTCAGCTCTTCTCATCAGGTGGCCAAAGTATTGGAGCTTCAGCTTCAACATCAGTCCTTCCAATGAATATTCAGGGTCAATTTCCTGAACAAGGTTTTTATGTATGCTCAGTTGATCAGTTGTGTCTGACTTTTTGTGGCCCCATGGACTGTAACCTGCTAGGCTCNTAATTAACCACCTTTGAGCTCTGAATCCACACTGAGGATATCCACAGCACTGAGAATTTTTCTCTTGAAAACAAAAGGGAAATCAATTTCAGCCAATTCAGTTGTTGTCATTTTATGAAGCTAAGGTGCTCAATGTAAATTAATGTTTTGAATGTATGCCTTTGATCAATAGGTGTAATTATCGATTGGAATCACACAGAGCCGAAAGAAAACCAATCATTGCTGACACTGTAGGCTTTATACCATGCAGATAAATCCCAAACACATCGACTCTGAGCTCGAAGCTAAGTGCCCCCCCACCAACCGCTGCGCAACATTACAAGTCAACTCTTAAAAAGAATGCAAACATGTTCACTCTTGGCCTCCCTTCCTATGCAAACTCCTCTGGATTTTTAATTAAAAAGAATCCATATACCAGAGTGAGGCAGTTGTTTCTGACTGGTCACTTGTCCCGAAAGTGACTAATATAGTTCCTCATGCTTAGTAATGATATGGATGCCAGGAAGTATATATTAAGCAGAATATATTGATGTAGAGCCCTCAGGCAAAGCTAGCCTGATTTTTTTATTCTTGGAGGACCACAATTAAAAACGACAACTGCAGCCCCTACCCCCAATCAAAAAGATTAGCCTATGAGATTATTATTTGTCATTGTCAGAGCACACAGAGGTCTTTTCCTTCTTAAGCCCCAGGATCCATTCTAAGTCCCAGGTCAGTTTCCCATGCTCTCAAGACTCTTTGCAACCCCATGAACTATCTCCATTTACAGATGAGGAAACTGAAGTCCAGAGGCAATACATAACCAGTCCAAGGTCACAAAGCTAGAAAGTAGTGACCAGGGTTCAAACCCAGACCACTGATTCCAGTGCCTATAGAAACAAGATCTCTTTATTTTCTTTGCCACATATCTTAGATGCCATGCTCCTATCCTCCCCAAATGTCACCTTCCATTCTCTTTCATGGAGTTTTGCTAACTCCTCAAGCCTGGCTGTTAGGTTGACACAAATACCTAGTTTCTTCCATCCAGAAGACCCCAAACAACCAGAAACAAATGATCATGGTGGGAAATTAAAATAAATACAGGAAATTAATAAAGGTACAGGATCCGTGATTTCAAGATGTAAGACCTAATATTTGCAGCAATCTGTCAAATCAGCACCAATACCATTGAAATATAGAGGAATCCTTGAAAGACATGAAGCAGGTGGGATGGTGTTAGTGAAACCACAGCTCACGACACAGGCATTAAAACTCTACCCTGGCAGATAAGAGCAGTACAAAGAATGCTTCATGCACTCAGGTGGTGGAGTCAGGAAGGGCCCTCCCACCTTCTCCTTCCACAGGCCAGGTAGTAGAAACAGTAGTGTCTGTATCCAGGTGGGTTCCATGAGTATGGGAGCTAGAATCCAAGAGACATCAATGCTTTAGGTACAAGATTGTCAGATGAATTACAGGAAACCCAGTTCAATTTGAATTTCAGATAAGCAATGAAGTTTCCCCCTCATAACTATGCCCCATAAATTGCATGGGACATACTTATACTAAGAAAGATTCAGCATTTGTCTGAACTTCAGATTTAAAATAAAAAATTCTAACATTATAAGATTTTAGCATGCAATATATGCATGCATGCATGCTCAGTTGCTCAGTCGTGTCTAACTTTTTGAGACCCCATGGACTGTAGACTGTCAGTCTCCTCTGTCCATAGGATTTCCCAGGCAAGAATACAGGAGTAGGTTTCCATTCTTTCCTCCAGTAAATCTTCCTGACCCAGGGATCAAACTCACATCTCTCATGTTTCCTGCATTGGCAGGTAGATTCTTTACCACTGAAGCCTGTACAAAAACATAATGCCCTGTAGGCCATGTTGATTGTTCTCAATGGAATAAAATTGGACATCAACTACAAAAGGATAGTTCCTTAAAATCTTTCTACCTGGAAATTTTTAAAGAGCACAATTCAAAATAACTCTTAGACTAAAATATAAGTAAAATGGCAATTATACTTAGAGTAGAACTAATCTCAAAACATTAGGAATGGGTGCTCAACTTCATTATTCATCATAGAAACACAAATCATAACAATAACCATTACATAACCATATAAATATTCACCAGAATGGCTAAAGTGAAAAAAAGAAAAATACCAAGTGAGTTATGCAGAGCAAATGAAAATCTCACATACTGCTAAAAGGAGTGTAAATATTTAGCAAAATTGGAAATAAACACCAGAATACATACATACCCTAGGATCCAGCAATTCCATTCCTGCCGGGAGCCAGCATGAGGAATCCCACCCGTGACAAGGTCATGAGGAAGGAAGCCTCACGCAAGGATGTGATCAGGCTTCAGGGGTTCCCCCTGGAATTTCCTGAATATCCACCCCCCAAAGCCAGAGTCTGCCTGCTTTACTGTGTTATGCTTTCTTCCTACTCTTCTGACATTAACAGGGGGCTTTCCCCACACCACATTTTTCTGGGGAAAAAATTAATTTAGAGCTTTTAGATAATAAATCTCCTGGGCATAATAAGAGTGTTTCAATCCAAAAACCCCTCTGATGGCTTTCTAGCCTGTCTGCAGGACTCGTACAGCCGCGCATGTGATTGTTTGAGGCCTCCTGACCGCGGGAGGCACAGGAAGCTTAAAACATCCTAGGAATGTAGGGGCTTCCAAGGAGTCAAAATCATTAGAATAGGACTGATTAAAGGTTTCATTTGTTGAGCCAATACTTGCTGCCAAATTTTCATATCCTTTATTTTTAGATATAGTTGGTATATAGAAAAACAAGTAGCAGCCCTGGTATTAGCAACATTAGATCTCTGAGTTAAGTACTTTCTTTGTTATAACCCACTGCACCTTTGTTCTACAGGAATGTAACTTTATTTAGTACTTTGAGGGTGATGCAGAGTAAAGAAAAAACACTTCTAGGGAAAAGGAGTTTTCTGGTTGATAGACAATTATCCAGGAAGAGAGCTATAAAAATGTTAAGAGGCCTCTTGGCCAGAAGATAATGTAAACCACCTGAGACCTTTTGTATACGGGAGGGTATGCAAAAAGAAAGCCTGGTCTCAATGAGGGTCAGGACTGCTGCCCCTGCATAACTCTGCATATTCCATTATTCCTTTATGTATAGCTTGGTGTATATAAGCTGATTTTGAAAAATAAAGTTTTTGGAGGCTTGCACCAATGATGGGCTTCCCCATGTCGTTCTTTTTCTCCCCTTTTTCGGCTGAATTCCCATCTGGGGCGTGGAGGCTCACCATGTATACTTACTTGTCCTGGCTTCTAAGATCCATAAGAGAGAGAGCCCAAGGCAGGGCACTCTCCGATATTCAAACAGGTGCTGCCGGCCTAACGTAGATAGTGCAAGTTCCTTGTCTGGAACTTTATTGGTTTTCCACATAAACCAAGTTAATCACCCTCTTTTCTCCGCCTAAATTTCCTACTATACTATTTCTTCCTAATCTTATATATATCTAAATAAGTTTTTCCTAGCCGTCTCCCCTTCGAATCACCCTGGAACCACCAGGGCTGGACCCTGGCACATTCCTATTGTATATACCCAGTGGAAATGCATGCATGCTGCTGCTGCTTCTGCTAAGTCACTTCAGTCATGTCCGACTCTGTGCAACCCAATAGACAGCAGCCCACCAGGCTCCACTGTCTCTGAAATTCTCCAGGTAAGAAGACTGGAGAGGGTTGCCATTTCCTTCTCTAATGCATGAAAGTGAAAAGTGAAAGTGAAGTCACTCAGTCGTGTCTGACTCTTTGCAGCCCCATGGACTATAGCCCACCAGGCTTCTCTATCCATGGCATTATCCAGGCAAGAATACTGGAGTGAGTTGCTAAATGTAAATGGGGCTATGGACAGTAGAGGGCATGATAAGGCTTTTGGGTTCCTGGAAGACTCAGAATGTCTACTAAAAAGCAGGCCTCATTATTGTTGTTGTTCAGTCGCCCAGTCATGTCTGACTCTTTATGACTCCATAGAGTGCAGCACACCAGGCCTGTCTGTCCCTCACCATTTCCCAAAGTTTGCCCAAGTTCATATCCATTACATCGGTGATGCCATCCAGCCATCTCATCCTCTGACACCCTCTTCTCCTTCTGCCCTCAATTTTTCCCAGCATCAGGGACTTTTCCAATGAAAAAGCAGGCCTGGTTACTGCCATTTTCCTTGTGCTTCCAACGATATTTTTTCTGGGTCTATCTGATGACTCCTTGGTACCACATGATATATAATTTCCTTTTTTGTGCTATTTTTTGCTCATCTAAAGAGATCTCTTGGGAGTGGATAGGTGCCTAAGGAAAAGGAAGGCAGTTGCTCTCATTTGTAAGCAGTCCAGCTGGGCATCATGAAGCCCTACCTAGTGTTCACCTCATATGTTGTTTAATAGGAGGCTGACTTTTGTCTTTTAAAGGGCAGTAGGTTACCCTGGGTATTAGGTAGGAGCTTTGAAAACATGGCATTTGGAATGAGTTGGGATATTCAATCTGCCTTTCCCAGAAGGCTGGCAGCAGGGCCCACTTTTCTGTCAAACGTGGTGTGATTTCCTTACTATAGACCTCAGGCTCAGGAATCCAGGAAGATCTTCTTTCAGCCAGCAGCTGTCGTCAAAGAGCTGGAACTAAGGCCACAGAGGCCTGACTAGAAAGCTACCTTATCACCCTGCTGACCTGCCTAGTGGTTAAAAAGGCAGGACTCTTTCTCCAGACCTTGAAATTGGCTCTCCCTTCTCATTAAAAATGAAATTCACAGAATTTCAAAGTTCATGAGGTTGGAATGTTCACTTGCTGAAACTGGCTCTTAATGTTCCCTCACTTCTCATCTGTGTCATCCTGTGTTCCAGCCTCCTGCCAGAATGGCCGTAATGCAAAAATAATAGCCCCTTCTCAGCAAAATATCTTGAGGTTCATGAATGACAAATAGCTGAAATGGGAAAGAACCCATATCTTAGTTGACTATGTAAGTTTAAAATGTGTAATCTTTTATTTTTAATTATCTTTTCTCTTTTAATTTCCCTAGTGGATTTTGCAGAATTTAGGTAACCATAATTATAAATCAAAGGGAAGGTCTTCCCTAAAGAATAATTGGCAAGCTTTTCAACCATAATCATCTTGACCTTATATCTAATCATCATACATAATATTACCCTTGGCATTTGTAAAGATTTTCCAAGATCTAAAGAGATATACCTTTACATAAAAGGTATACATTTAAATAAAAATGTAAAATGAAGGAATTATGGCAAAGTTTTGTATTGTCACTATATTTTGTTAATCCTTTTGAAACATTTAAGCTCTGACGTGTGGTATGATTCATTCGCTCATGTATTAATTCAGCAGATATTTTTAAAGAACTTACTAAATTTCGGGCAGCAGGTTACACACTGTGGTAGGCAAAATGGGCTCTGTCTGCACTGAGCTTATGGGTTAATTATGAAGATATATTAATACAACTAAAGCAGCAATTGCAATAATATGTGATGCATTCTGTAAAATGTTAACCCTTCAAGGAGCTGTGAGACTATTATAGAGGGACATTTCTCCTGGACTTGGGAGTAGGAATGGAGTTAGGAAGACTTTCTGGTAGTGGGGAAATTTCAGCTGAGACTAGAAGGATGAGTTAATCTGGCAGTATATGGACAGTTGGGAGTTCCAGTCTGTAAGAACCCACACAACAGGCTAAAGCTGTGAGGCTTTGAGTAGGGTATGTACCAGAAACTGAATTAAATTTGTTATGGTTGGGTTAGTAGTATGAAAGAGTGGTCTGGTTTAAGCAAACGATGTTAAGTAAGCGGACAGAGACCTGGTCATGAAAGATTTTCTAAAATGTGTTAAGAAATTTAGACATTTTCTTTAGGCAATGGGAGAGCTACTGAAGGCTTTTGAGCAGGGAAGTGACATGATCAGATTTATGCTTTAAAAAGAACACTCCAGCTTCAATGTAGAGAACTGACTGGAGGCGGGGGGAAAAGTAGAGGCAGGAGACCAATGAGGGAATTGCAGCAGTCCAACAGAGAAAAGACAGAGAGGAATGCTAGTCCATGGTGCAGTGATGGAAATGCAGAATAGTGGAGAGATTCAAGAGATATTTGGAAGATAAGATGAACAGGACTTGGTGATTGAATGAATATGGGAGAGGGGAAAAATGGTGTCAAGGATAAGCCCTTGATTTAGGGCACAGAACTCTGGGTGGTTGATGATGTCATTCACTGAGATACAGAACACAGGACAAGGTGTGAACCTGAAGGGCTATGGGGAGGTGAAGGAGATGAGTTTAGTACTGGGAATTCTGAGTTTTGCAGCACCAGTGGCATATCCAGATGGAGATGCCTAATCAGTAATAGAGGAGAGGCTTGGGTTGGAAATAAAACTTGAGAGTCACCATCATTTATATTATACTTGAAGTCATCAGATAAGATTGCCTGGGCAGGGAATGTAGAGCACCAAGTAAAAAGGGTTGAGGCTCAAGTCCCGAGATATCCAACATTTAAAAGTCTATGTGTAGGAGAATGAGCACCCAAATGAGACTGAGAGGGAGAGACCAGGAAGAGGAAAATTAGAAGAGCTGTATCATAGAAGACACAGGAAAGGAGTGTGTTTAGCAAAAGGAAGTAGTGAACAATGTAGTAAGCTGCTTAGAAGCCAAGCAAAATGGGGACTAAGAAGTGCTCATTAGATTTAATGACAAGGAGATAATTACCTGTCCCCATATCTCAGGTGGGTTCATCTTGATCTTGCCTAAATTCAACCAAAGTATTTTCCCTTTTGTTTGCTTTACATATTGGGCTTCTTTACATAAGATTCCATTTGAAGAAAAAAAATTCATGGATTTAAAAAAATCTAATGGAAACAACAGGAAATAGACACTGGACTAGGAGTTTCAGGTTCAACAGAAATATTAGCAATGCCTTTCCAGCTCTAATATTCTGTGATTCTATCCTCTCAAGATACATTTCAGTCTAGACTTATCCTATTTCACTAACATTATCTTCGAAGAGTTCCTGGGCCTTCGACCCTATTAGTCAGTCTCCTTTTATTGTCAACGTCTTTTTTCTCTTCTCTGACAACCAAAATTCTTCCAAGTCAAACTCTTTCAAAGGTGAAAAAGTTCACCTTCTCTGAAAGGCCTTCCTTGACTTCAAGTGACACTGATGGTATGTTCCTCTGGCCTCACTTTAGCAATTATCACATACTACTTTTACCTTAACAGTTCTCTGTTTGAGATATGTCAGTCTTATCACCCTAGTGAGACTATAAATTCTTTTAGAGCAGCAACTATGTATTTACTTGCCTATCCACTCCCACATGCCAGACACAGGCTATGTGCTCACCAAGTACCTAATAAAAACTATTTTCTCCTGAAACTGGTATTCAGCCTTCCTTTTTAGCTGTTAAGGCCATAAGACTAAGCCCCACTCTCTGTTGCTGGTAGTATGCTGATTGCAAAGGATCTTCATTCCATGGCATTTCCCATAGTTAATGGGGTGAGGCAGGAAGATGTCAATACTTCAGTTGCAATAAAGCACAAAAAAACAGACAAATGCCATAGGGAAAAAACAACAGCAGATACTGTGCTCAGGAATCTGGGACCCTTATCAGACACACTCAAACCCCAGCATGGGCCTAGCCTTGAGAGTGAACATTTCTCACTGAGAGACACTGATTTTTAAAGGAGGTCATCTTTGAGGTCATAGCTACTGGACTTTGGCCTCATATTGCTTTAATGGGGCCAATGTAAAAATCATACATTTTTTAAACAAGGGCTGTAGGAATAACTTTCCCTTGGTTTATGATGCATTTACTCTGGAAGAGAAGCAGGTAAATATGGTTAAGACTTTCACTAAGTTATAAAAATTGATGGAGCCAATTATCTTCCTCTAAAACTCAGCCAATATAAGAAGGAGAAGAGAAATGCCTTGAAAATGGAAATGGGACATGGATAGAGCAATGAGTGGCATCAGGCAGCTCTGATTTTCCGAATGGCTCACAAAAAATAAGGAGTCCTTCTGAGAGAACAAAAGTAGACTGAAGTCAGCTTTTACTAAGTATCTTTGGGCCCTAGAGGTCTTTGTGTCTAGTCCTTTGGGGGATAATATTAAAATACAGCATTCTTGTTCCTTCCTCTGTAGAATGCTATAGTATAGTTGGTAGAGCCAAGACAAAGATAACTCAAATAACAAAAGAAAATTTACAAAGTGTTATTAATGAAATCAAAATATAAATTAGCTTCAGGAACCTAGGAAATGGGGTCTCCAGGAATTACATGATGTGTGTGTGTCCAATGTGTTCCCTCTTGTGCCTGTTGGGGAGGTAGTAGTGTCATAGTCTGGGAAATGGAGCTTCATCTTGAGGAAGTGTGTGAACTAGAATGTGGAGGAAATGGAGCATTCACTGTAACTATATGAGCATTGAGCACAAAGGCAAAAATAAAATAGGGCATGTAAAGAAAAGGATTTTAAAAATCAGGCTATTTAGACCAATGGGTCTTTGTGAGCAAGGCTGGAATTGGGGAGTTGGGCAAATAGGCATGCAAAGGTTGATAGTGGGGGAAAATGTTGGATTGATCAGTTGAGACTAATGGAAGGAGAGCTTCAAAACTCATGGTTAACATAATAGTGAAAGACTGAAAGCTTTTCCTCTCAGGTCAGGAAAGAGACAGTGATGCTAACTGGCACCAGTTCTATTCAACATTGTCCTGGTGGCTCTAACCCAGTAAATCAAGCAAGAAATAAAGGGCATCCAGATTGGAAAGAAGTAAAACTATCTCTAATTTAAGATGACATGATCTTGTAAATAGAAAACACTAAAGAATCCACTAAAAAATCTATTATAATTAATAAACAAGTTCAGCAAGGCTGCAGGATACAAGATGAATATACAAAACTCAACTGTATCTTGATGAACAAAGAATGAAATTAAGAAATTATTTATATTTACAATAGCATAAAAAACAATAAAATATTTGGGAATAAATTTTGAAAGAAGTATACTCCAAAAACTACAAAGCATTGTTGTTGAAGGATATTAGAGATCTAAATAAATGGAAAAATATTCCATGTTCATGGATTGGAAGATTTTAGACTGTTAAGATATCAATATTCCCCAAATTAATCTACATATTCAACAAAATTCCTATCAGAATCCCAGATGATTTCTTTATAGAAATGTAAAAAATGATTATAATATTTAATGTATTAGAATTATAGTAGAGAATTGCAAACTTCCCAGAACAGCCAAAACAACCTTGAAAAGCAAGGACAAAGGAGGAGGAGTCAAACTTTCTGATTTCAAAACTTACTAAAAACAATGGTAATCAGGACAGTCTGGTACAAGATAGACATATTGGGCAACAATCACAATAAAATAGATAATTTGGACTTCATCAAAATTTAAAACATTTGTGCATCTAAAGATGTCATGAAAAAAGTGAACAGAGAATCAACAGAATGGGAGAAAATATTTGCAAATCATATATCTGATACTTCCCTGGTGTCTGTCTACAATGTGGGAGACCTGGGTTCAATCCCTGGGTCGGGAAGGTCCCCTGGAGAAG
>SJYV01036056.1:0-48310 GCA_006410875.1 Neotragus pygmaeus
AAAAAAAGATATAACAAGATAGCCCATCTTATCACCAATAATTTCCTGTAGAACTTGAGGTTCAGAGCAATAAGCAAAAGCAAAGAGTATCATAAATCATTAAGAGAGGATTTGTTTAAAACCTCTGTGGGTTAGTCCCTGAAGTCATGCCCTCCCTGTTTCTTCAGCCTGAATGAGGTAAACAGAGCTACCTCAGCAGACACACAACCAAACAGGACCTGGTGGGGTCATTCCGGGACAGGCTCTTCCCCCCCAACATCCTGCTTTAGCTAGATAACATTATTTGATGGACGTTTCCTGAGTTGTTTTACAGATGTGAAAAATCCTCGCTAGATGGAAGATGTTAACTGCTCAATGATCTTGAGAGTGAGCACAGAGCCCCAGGCCTCCGGAGCCCAGGGACCGATAAAGTTAACCCACCTAACATGGCCCTCTCCCCTCACCATCGGCCAATCAGAGAACTGTGCACGATCTGATCACAAACCCTGTGACCTCCTTCCCTTGACCTAGCTTTTAAAAGTGCTCAGCCTAAACCCTTGTGGAACTTGGGGTTTTTGCGGGGGGAGGGCATGAGCTACCCGTCTCCTTGCCTGGCCTCACTCTGAGTCAGGCACATGAACTTGCCCTAACAGCCAAACCGAAAAATCTGCAAACATAGGAAGCCTGTGAAGGCTCTTCTCCCCTTCTCCCTCCTACACTGCCATTGCTCCTACCGTCTCTGAGTATCCTGTCTTCCTTAGATTTCCCTTGAGACCATTCTCGCACATGGACTCTACACATGTCTGCAGTTCTACACATTAGCCCAGCAGGATGTAGCACAATGTTTATCTCCAGAAGCATAGAGGTTCTAAAGAATTTTTTAATTAACAGTGCTGCATAGTATTCAGTAAAATATAATTAAGCTTCACATTTTCTCTCTTTGGTTGTAGTTTCTATTTATCATTCCAGGCCTTACTGGGAATGCTGGGGAGAGTCTCCTGAACCACAGTAGATTTGTATGGATATTTGTTTGCATACCTTCTGAAAGCCTTTCTACAAATTCTGAACTCTGTTTCCTATATGTCAGATGCTCATAGAGTTTCCCTCATAGGTCAGGTCTATAGCACCCACTTCCTTTATTCTCTTAAAAATGAACCAGTCAACCAAAACCACATTATTGACTGACTTAGAATATTTATCACCATGATCACTGTGATTCATTTGCTAACCTTGACTATTTAGCTGTCTTGACTGTAATCAGTGGTTTTAAAAAGCAAGAATTCTTTTGGTTGGTACTGTGTAGACATTTGCTATATGACCTGGGCATACATGACCTAGTTATAAAGTCAGAGCTTCATTTTGGCAAAAAATCAGAGCTCTTGGAATAGAAACAGTGTAGTTAGACAAACATGGGTTTGAGCTTGGACCTACCATTTATTACCTGTATCACCTTATTCAAGTTTCTTACTATCTTTAAGTTTCATCTGTTATGAGGTAAGACTAGCAAACAAAACTTAACAAAATTATGCAACATAAGAATGAAAGCATTGTTGATGTAAAAAATAGTCACAAGCTAAAAGTTGAGAGTTATGTTTTATTTGGTGGGAATTTTTTGGATTTTGAGCCTGGGAGTAAGCATCTAAGTAAACCTGAGAGAACCGCTCCTGGGCTTGAAGGCCTAAATATTCCCACCAAAATATAACAGCTCTCAGCTTTTAGGCTGTGACTATTTTTTAAGTTGATAAGTTTTAGAAAAGGCAGAGGAACAAGAGGTCAAGTTGCCAACATCTGCTGGATCATTGAAAAAGCAAGAGAGTTCCAGAAAACATCTATTTCTGCTTTATGGACTATGCCAAAGCCTTTGACTGTGTNGAGAATTAATACACAGAAATCTGAACCCCTAAATGTCAACAATGAACCATCAGAAAGAGAAATCAAGAAAATAATATCATTTACCATTGCAACAAAAATAATAAAGTACCTAGGAATAAACCCCCTTAAGGAGGCAAAAGATCTGTATGCAGACAGCTATAAGATGAGATTTTAAAAAAAAAATCAAAGATAACACAAACAAATAAAAAGATAGGTCATGTTCTTGCATTCAAAGAATCAATATTGTGAAAATGACTATATTACCCACAGCAATCTACAGATTCAATGAAACCCCATCAAATCACTGATGGCATTTTTCACAGAACTTAGAACAGAAAATTATACAATTTGTATGGAAATGCAAAAGGTCCTAAAAAGTTAAATCAATCTTGAGAAAGAAAAACAGAGCTGGACAATCAGGCTCCCAGACTTCAGATTATAGACAAAGGTACAGTCATCAAGACAGTATGGTACTGGCACAAAAGACAAAAATGTAGATTAATAGAAGAGGATAATAAAACCAGAGATAAACTCACACCCCTATGAACCTTGTCATGCACCTTATCTTTGACAAACAAGACAAGAGTACACAATGGAGAAAAGATAACCTATTAAGAAATGGTTCTGGGAAAACTGGACAGGTACATGTGAAATAATAAAATCAGAACACTCTAACACCATGTACAAAAGTAAACTCAAAACAATTTAAAGGCCTAAAGTTAAGGTAGGATAATATAAATTCTTAGAGGAAAACATAGGCAAAATACTCTATGATATAAATTGCAGGAGGATATTTTTTGAGCCACCTCCTAGAGTAATAAAAATAAAACAAAAATTAACAAATGGAACCTAATTAAACTTAAAAGTTTTTGTATAGCAAAGGAAACCATAAACAAGATGAGAAGACAACTCTCNTGAAAAGACCCTGATGCTGGGAAAGATTGAGGGCAGGAGGGGAAGGGGATGACAGAGGATGAGATGGTTAGATGGAATCACTGACTCAATGGACATAGGTTTGGGTGGACTCCAGGAGTAGGTGATGGACAGGGAGGCCTGGCGTGCTGCGGTTCATGGGGTTGCAAAGAGTCAGACATGACTGAGAAACTGAACTGAACTGAAGAAGAGACCATAGCATGTTGCTCTCCTCTACCTGAATTCCGTGAGTATCCAGAGTCTTGGTACCAGCAGGGGCCCCTTGTGCCCACCTGACTCCTTGGGGAGTCCAGAGGAATTTGAGCGTTTCTCTCCTGGTTCTCAGAGAAGGCAATGGCAACCCACTGTAGTACTCTTGCCTGGAAAATCCCATGGGCAGAGGAGCCTGGTAGGCTGTAGTCCATGGGGTCGATTAAGAGTGGGACATGACTGAGCGACTTCGCTTTCGCTTTTTGCTTTCATGCATTGGAGAAGGAAATGGCAACCCACTCCAGTGTTCTTGCCTGGAGAATCCGAGGGACGGGGGAGCCTGGTGGGCTGCTGTCTATGCGGTCACACAGAGTCGGACACAACTGAAGCGACTTTGCAGCAGCAGCAGCTCCCGGTTCTAGGATGTTCTGTTATTGGTTGATCCTAAGTTTTATTCGGTGGTGGAAGATGTTATCCTTGAAACTTGGTTCAAGAAGAGGTCCCTGGGTTGTTCAGTTTAGACACTTAGCAAGTTATCCTCAGTGTAAAAGGCACTGGGAATATTTTGTTTGTATACTGAGTGGTTGATTATCCTCAGTTTAGAGACTGGGAAGTTTTTGCTGAGTTAAACGTGAGTAAGGTGGGTTGTGTTGTTAGGGGAAAGTCTGACCTGTTGTTTTTTCCTTGAATTGGCTACTTTAATAGAGTTTGTCAAAATAAAACAATCTCATGAGAACTTCTGAGCTCCAAAGAAGGGACTCTCTCCTCCTGGCTGGCAAAGGCTCTCTCAGGCAATTGAGAAACTTGGAGGAGTGGTGGAGGCAAGATCCCCCAGGATGAAGGTGTCCCTATAGGGAAACCCACTCGCATGATTAATAAACTGCTCAACTGGGGACCCACATAAGAATTTGCTATCCCACAATCTGAGCACCCACGAAAGTCTTATACTCCACTAGGAGACCCCAGACACAGAGAAGGGGCTAAAACAACTCTGGGGCAAAAGCCAGAGAAGTTAAGCTTCCAAGCAGCACACACTGGCCCACCACATGATCACCAGTAGCAATTTTATCTCAACAAACTGACTTAAAAATGGGAAATAAAGAAATGAAAAATAAAAGGAATGAAAGATTTTCAGCCTCTAGCCCATACCCTAGCTGGGTAACTGTACATATGAACTTACTTAATTGGAAATTAAAAGAAACCTCACCCTAAAAATTTAGCGGGCTCTTTGCATATGCAGTTAAGTTGGTGTTAAGTTTGTCAGCTGGCTTAGTAAAAAATATATTTTCAGACTTTAAACAAAGGCCATCTAGGGGAAAACCTGGCATTTGTCTGTATCTTTGAGATGTAAATGTTCTACCTAATCTTCCTAGGATGAGTTCTGTGTTTGTTTGTTTACAGTTTTTTGAAAACTTGGCCTTAGCAATACTATTTTTGAGAATAAACTCTAGGGTTAGGTTACATCCTCTCCCACCCTTTTATGGGAAGGCCTCTTGCATCTTAGTGATTTAAATCACTATTAATATGCTTATTTTATTAATGGCCAAATAATAGATCATTTTAAAATGGGAAAAACTAACAAATTGGTGAATCTAGAGCACTCTTGTTATAAACAGCTGTTTTATTGGTACCTATGAAACAAACATCACATTAAAGGTGAAAAAAATACATCTAATATTTAACCTGAAACTGAAGTGCTAATATTTTGGCCACCTGATAAGAAGAGCCCACTCACTGGAAAAGGCTCCGATGCTGGGAAAGATTGGAGGCACGAGGAGAAGGGGAAGACAGAGGTTGAGTTGATTGGATGGCATCACTGACTCAATGGACATGAGTTTGAGCAAACTCCAGGAGGTAGTGATGGACAGGCAAGTCTGGTGTGCTGCAGTCCATGGGATTGCAAAGAGTCAGACAGGACTTAGCCACTGAACAACAATATTTAACCTAAGAACTTCTGTTCTTTAAAACAAGTGAGGAAAACTGGTTTGGGAAGTTTCATGTGTGATGTATACTTCCCCTCAGTGGGTCTTTCAGACGTTAATAAGGGCACTGAAATAATTAATGTCAACAGAAAAACTTGTAAGGAAAATCTAGCCACTGTTTTCAACAAGTAGAAAAATTCAAGAGGAATTATCTCAAACGAATAAAGAAATCTTTAGATGGTTATTTAAAATGGGATAAGTAAATTGGACATTTATGTAATTAAAACAAGATTTGATATTACTGCACTACCTAAAGTTAAATGAGCCAAAAGGGACCTCTACTGGCCCCCAATATTAAAAGCCGAACAAATCAGTTCTATTTACCTCGGTTTTAAAATTATATGTAAAGGAATACAAAAATTTACACTGAGATATCTGACCAGCAATTATTTGAGACAAGGTTAAACCAAAGAGCCTGACCTTCTTGGCTCAGCCTCACTCTGAGGATTCCAGAGTTTTTTGTACAAAAGTAGGTAAAATGGACAGGAAACAAAAGAAAGAAAAAAAAAAAAACCTTCTAAAATTCCTCTAAGACCAAACTTGCTGATTGAATCCTAATGAAATCAAAGTTAAAGGTATAAAATTTGACAGGATTGAGATAAGAGTATATAAAATTGATATATTTAAATGGATTTTATATTAGATGGTTACGTTTCTTGATAAATTATACTGTGCTATAGACATGTTTCACTGGGGAATAATAGTTCCCCTGTGTGGTATTATAAGACTAGAAATATAGATCACCACTAAGGAAATATTAACTAAATGTCCTGACCAATAGGGTTATCTGGGCCACACAAATAAGTAAAACTGGGAACTAAATGCAAGGGTTAAAAGTAAAATAAAAATTGTGATTTTGCTTTGGGTTCAATTTGTGAACTGAGAAAGATCTTTGCTAAATGCCTTATGAAGGCATGATAAGTTAAACTGTATGGACTATAGAACTCATAAAATAAATTTCNGTAAAACTGGGAACTAAATGCAAGGGTTAAAAGTAAAATAAAAATTGTGATTTTGCTTTGGGTTCAATTTGTGAACTGAGAAAGATCTTTGCTAAATGCCTTATGAAGGCATGATAAGTTAAACTGTATGGACTATAGAACTCATAAAATAAATTTCAGTTTAGTTAAAAATTTTGTCACTGATTTCAATATCTTTAGGTGTTAGAACTGTTCTTTGGGGAACTAAAAGCAACTGGCTTTCTCTTGCAAATCTCTAGAAACCAAAATGTAATTTACAACCTTATGGACAGTAGTAGCCCAACAGGTTCCTCCATCCATGGGATTCTCCAGGCAAGAATACTGGAGTGGGTTGCCATGCCCTCCAAGGGATCTTCCCTGCCCAGGGATTGGACCCAAGCCTCTTACTTCTACCTGCATTGGCAGGTGGGTTTTTTTTTTTTTTTTCCCTCTCCATCCCCTGAGCTTGCCCTATGTACATTGGGCTAGCCAGGAGGACTGCTTGCTTCACCTGAGTTTCTCACTCTGGTCCTTGGACCTTCCTTTATTTTGGGGGCTTTTCCCTTCTTTGTCTTTTAGCCACCACCATTCTGGACTCCTTTTTCCTATTCTAACTATTTAACATCTATCTTATATATATAACATATATCTTATGTATAGATAAGATTATAGATATAACCTTAAAATCTTAAGTCATCTGAGCAAGCAGCCTTCATGTACCCCAACTGTTAGTAAATGAGTACATTTATATTGTATTAATAATACCTGGTTCATAACTAAGCTTTTAAGTGAAACCGTAAGACCTCTAGTTTGTCTGTTTATGTTGATGTACACTTTATACATATGAGATATCTCTACCTTTGGAAAGTATCATCAATAGTAAATTTATAAAGAAAGAAAGTGAAATCGCTCATTCGTATCTGACTCTTTGCGATCCCATGGACTGTAGTCTACCAGGCTTCTCTGTCCATGGGATTTTCCAGGCAAGAGTACTGGAGAGGGTTGCCATTGCCTTCTCCAGGGGATCTTCCTGACCCAGGGGATGGAACCCAGGTCTCCTACATTGCAGGGAAACGCTTTACCCTCTGAGCCACTAAGGAACCGCGTTATAATTTATAAAGAGCTCTAATTTGAAAAGAAAGTGCTAACATTTAAANGTTGCCATTGCCTTCTCCAGGGGATCTTCCTGACCCAGGGGATGGAACCCAGGTCTCCTACATTGCAGGGAAACGCTTTACCCTCTGAGCCACTAAGGAACCGCGTTATAATTTATAAAGAGCTCTAATTTGAAAAGAAAGTGCTAACATTTAAAGAAACTGGCCAATGTTACTTTCGGATTCACATGAACTGGGGAATAGTCAATATTAAGTTGATAGCTGGTATTAATGTTTAAATTTATCTAATTAATATAGACATGTCATTGAATCATCAAAATTAAATGTAATACTTTACTTCAGTTTAATAAATAAGACCTCATTGTATCTATTGCAAGGATAATAATTAGATATGATGAAACTTTAAAGTGACTGAGATAAGAGCTTTTGGGTAAACCCTTTATTTTAGAAATGTCTCCTTAATCTTAATCTTTCTGGATATTTGGTAACTTGAAGTTCTAGAGCTATGCTTATTTAAGTTAAATGATGAAAGTTTATTAAATAGTTAGAAGATACTGAGACATTATTGACTAAATAGAGTCCTAAAGTTATTTAGCACTATTAATGAAAATGTTTGGTGTCATCCTGAGATGGTCTCAGATGTTCAAATGTTTTTAGAAATTATCACTTATGTTTATGCTCACCAATTTATAGAATGCCAATGTAAAATATGGTTCATAATTGCTTACTTCTTAGCTTTTACTAAAAATTAAGGTTTTAAGAGTTGAGGATTATAATTTAAACATGTAATTGGTGGCTCAGATGGTAAAGCGTCTGCCTGCAGTGCAAGAGACTCTGGTTCGATCCCTGGTTTGGGAAGATCCCCTGGAGAAGGAAATGGCAACCCACTCCAGTACTCTTTCCTGGAAAATTCCACGGACTGAGGAGCCTGGTAGGCTACAGTCCATGGGGTCTCAAAGAGTTGGACACAGCTGAGCGACTTCATTTTAAAGCTAGCGGAATAGCTAACATTTCAGTAGACCGTAAGCGGTAGAATGTCTGTTTTTAGTAAGGAAGTTACGAGGAATGGAATTACATTTTATTGAGTAAAAAAGTGAGCTGTTTGATTTCATTTAGGTGGAAAATGAGAAGCAGGTTGAATACAGAATGTGAAAGAAACCCTGAGGAGGAAAAAGTTTTATGCACATTCAGGATGAACAAACTTTAGATTGAAGTTAACTGAGTAAATGGATTCTGTTAAGTAAGCAAATGCAAGACTGGAATTTGACTTCTCTTTCTATTAAAAGTGCTCCTTTTGGATAACAAATTGTGAGAGTTTCTGTGCTCTTGAATAATCTGTATTTATTTTCTTTTAATTGTTTTTGTGACTTTGGTTAAATGAATGAGCATTGTTTCAGTGATCTATGATCCTATTGTGTTTAAAAATTTTTTTAATATTTCTAACAAACTTCCCAAATATCATAATATAACTAAAGCTCTTTTAGACTCCAATTGACTCTGGGGTACTTCAAAGAAACATCTCTCAGACCTCTCAGAGAGAAATGTTAAGCTAAGTTTATTTGGTATTTTTATTTCAAAAACATTGTCCAGTGATTGAATGTGAACTTTAGGTTGTAATGTATGGATAAATGTCATTAATATGGATATTGCAAAATTTATATGGACTCCCTAATATCTGACATGTCTTGATATAATATTATCAGCTATTTCTCCTGGTTATCCTAAAATGTTATATGTTGCCGAAATGTCCACGTTTCCTGCTAATTGCATTCTACTCACATCTTTAACTGTGCTATTTCAAGTTTTGTACCTAATAGGCTCAGCTCAGTTCAGTGGCTCAGTTGTGTCCGAATCTTTGTGACCCCATGGGCTGTAGCACGCCAGGCCTCCTTGTCCATCACCAACTCCCAAACTCATGTCCATTGAGTCGGTGATGCCATTCAATCATCTCATCCTCTGTCATCCCCTTCTCCTCCCGCCTTCAAACTTTCCCAGCATCAGGGTCTTTTCCAATGAGTTGGTTCTTTACGTCAGGTGGCCAAGGTTCTGGAGTTTCACCTTCAGCATTAGTCCATCTAATGAATATTCAGGACTAATTTCCTTTTGGATGGACCGCTTTAATTTCCTTGCAGTCCAAGGGACTCTCAGTAATCTTCTCCAAAACCACAGTTCAAAAGCATCAATTCTTCTGCACTCTGCTTTCTTTATATTCCAAATCTCACATCCGTACATGACCACTGGAAAAACCATAGCTTTGACTAGAGGGACCTTTGTCAGCAAAGTAATATCTCTGCTTTTGAATATGCTATCTAGGTTGGTCATACCTTTTCTTGCAAGGAGAAAGCATCTTCTAATTTCATGGCTGCAGTCACCATCTTCAGTGATTTTGGAGTCTANTGCTTCTTCCAGCCCAGCATTTCTCATGATGTACTCTGCATAGAAGTTAAATAAGCAGGGTGACAATATACAGCCTTGACGTACTCCTTTTCCTATTTGGAACCAGTCTGTTGTTCCATGTCCAGTTAGAACTGTTGCTTCCTGACCTGCATACAGATTTCTCAAGAGGCAGGTTAGGTGGTCTGGTATTCCCATCTCTTTCAGAATTTTCCACAGTTTCTTGTGATCCACACAGTCAAAGGCTTTGGCATAGTCAATAAAGCAGAAATAGATGTTTTTCTGGAACTCTCTTGCTTTTTCCATGATCCAGCAAATGTTGGCAATTTGATCTTTGGTTCCTCTGCCTTTTCTAAAACCAGCTTGAACATCAGGGAGTTCACGGTTCACATATTGGTCAAGCCTGGCTTGGAGAATTTTGAGCATTACTTTACTAGCATGTGAGATGAGTGCAATATTTACTCTAAACATCTGCTTTATAGAGACAGGTAATAATTCTTGTTGACATGACAATTTTATCTTGCTTAGTGAGATGAAGTTCAGTAACACCAAAAGCTACAACATTTTGTGGTCAGCAGTTACTGACTGGTTTTGTTGTTGTTCACTTGCTAAATTGTGTACAACTCTGTGACCCCATCAACTGCAGCACGCCAGGCCCCCCTGTCCTTCACTGTCTACTGGAGTTTGCTTAAATTCATGTCCATAGAGTTGATGATGCTATCTAACCATCTCATCCTCTGCTGCCCCATTCTCCTTTTGCCTTCAATCTACAAAGTCATTATTTTTACGTACTTTTCATAGTACTCTCAGTTCATTAACCAGTGGCATCATTTTTTAATCCCAAGCTGAGAAAATCACACACAGATCTCTAGAAACTCTGCTTAGTATGGCAAGTGAAGATAGAATTTAATTTCTAGAGGCTAGAGAATGCCTTTTTGTCTAAAACACGATGCTTTTTACTGATATATTAAAATCTGTGTAGATTCCAAATATCAGTGTGGTATTAATTGTTAATCTGATTTTAATCTTTATTTCATTTTTGATAATTTAATCTATTTTATTTTCTCTTATCCAGTATTTTTATTGATCTAACTGTACTTTATTTTTTAATGATATATAGCTGACTGACAATGTAGTAATAATTTCTGTTTATACATATACATATCTCTCTCTCTCTCCATATATATATATATATATATACACACACACACATACATAAGAAGTGAAGTGAAATGAAAGTCACTCAGTTGTGTCCAGCTCTTTGTGACCCCATCACTGCACAGTCCGTGGAATTCTCTAGGCCAGAATAATGGATTGGGTAGCCTATGCGTTGGAGAAGGAAATGGCAACCCACTCCAGTGTTCTTACCTCAAGAATCCCAGGGACAGGGGAGCCTGGTGGGCTGCCATCTCTGGGATCTCACAGATTCGGACATGACTGATGCGACTTAGCAGCAGCAGCAGCAGCCTTTTCCTTCTCCATGGGTTCTTCTCAACCTAGGGATTGAACCCAGATCTCCTGCATTGAGGGTGGATTCTTTAGCAGCTGAGCCACAAGGGAAGTCAAGACTACTGGAGTGGGTAGCCTATCCCTTCTCCAGTGGATCTTCCAAACCCAGGAACTGAACCGGGGTCTCCTGCATTGCAGCTAGATTCTCTACCAACTGAGCTATCAGGGAAGCCTGTATACACATAGAGATATATCTGTATGTATAACTGAATCATTTTGTTGTGCATAAAAGTGATTCAGTTATATATATATATATATATGTACATACATATATAAATTTATTAAATTTTTTTTTCCATTTTGATTTATCATAGAATATTGAATATAGTTCTCTGTGCTGTACAGTAGGGTATTATTGTTTATCCATTCTATATAATAGCTTACATCTGCTAAACTTAACCTCCCACTAATCTTCCACTCCATTCTTCTCCCAACCCTCTACACCTTAACAGCAAGCAATCTATTCTGTATGTCCCTGAGTCTGTTTCTGTTTCATTGACAGGTTTATCTTTGTCACAGTTTAGATTCCACGTATTAGTGATATCAAGTGGTATTTGTCTTTCTTTTTGACTTAACTCCACTTAGCATGATAATCTCTACCTGCATCCATATTGCGGCAAATAGCATTATTTCATTCATTTTTATGGCTGAGTAATATTTCATTGTGTATATGTACCACATATTCTTTATCCATTCATCTGCTCAAATTGCCAGCATCCGCTGGATCATGGAAAAAGCAAGAGAGTTCCAGAAAAACATCTATTTCTGCTTTATTGACTATGCCAAAGCCTTTGACTGTGTGGATCACAAGAAACTGTGGAAAATTCTGAAAGAGATGGGAATACCAGACCACCTAACCTGCCTCTTGAGAAATCTGTATGCAGGTCAGGAAGCAACAGTTCGAACTGGACATGGAACAACAGATTGGTTCCAAATAAGAAAAGGAGTACATCAAGGCTGTATATTGTCACCCTGCTTATTTAACTTCTATGCAGAGTACATCATGAGAAACGCTGGACTGGAAGAAACACAAGCTGGAATCAAGATTTCCAGGAGAAATATCAANATTGGAAAAGACTGATGCTGGGAGGGATTGGGGGCAGGAGGAAAAGGGGACGACCGAGGATGAGATGGCTGGATGGCATCACGGACTCAATGGACATGAGTCTGTGTGAACTCCGAGAGACAGTGATGAACAGGGAGGCCTGGCGTGCTGCAATTCATGGGGTCGCAAAGAGTCGGACACGACTGAGCGACTGAACTGAACTGAACTGAACTGCTGATGGCATTTATGTTGTTTCTGTGTCTTGGCTATTGTGAATAGTTCTGCTGTGAGTATAGAGGTGTGCATATATCTTTTTGAATTAGAGTTTTGATTGCATATATGTCCAGGAGTGCTGAATCATATAATAATTCTATTTTTAGTTTTCTGAGAAACCTCCATACTGCTTTCCACAGTAACTACAGCATCTTAAATTCCCACCAACACTGTAGGAGGGGTCCCTTTTCTCTACGTCCTGATCAGCGATTGTTAGTTGTAGAGTTTTTAATGATGACCATTCTGATCTGTGCAGGGTGGTACCTTGTTATACTTTTAATTTGCATTTCTCTAATAATTAGAGATGTTGAGCATCTTCTCATGTGCCTATTGGCCATTTGTATTTCGTGTTTGGAGAAACATCTTTTTAGGTCTTCTGCCCATTTTTTAATTAGGGTGTTTTTTTTTGTTGTTGTTGTTGTCAAGTTGTATAGGCTGTTTGTATATTTTGAAAATTAATCCCTTGTAAGTTCCATCATTTGCAAACATTTTCTCCCATCGTGAGGGTCATCTTTTCATTTTGTTTATGGTTTCTTTTGCTGTTCAAAAGCTTGTAAAATTGATTAGTCCATTTTGCTTAGTTTTGCTTTTATTTCTATTACTTGGGAGACTGACCTAAGCAAACATTGGTACAATTTATGCCAGAGAGTGTTTTGCCTGTGATCTCTTCTAGTAGTTTTATAGTGTCTATAAAGAAGAGGAAATTATAAGATACAATTTATCTACATTCCATATGTACAAGGTCATAGATATTAGAGGTCATCTGAAGTGCATGTCATCATCAAAGGTTTGATGACAAACTTTCAACAGGACAGGTATATCCTGTGTTTAAGTCTAGGTAATTTTGAGTTTTTCTGTATGGTGAAATTGTGTCTCTTAACACTACTGATTTAAAAGTGGCTGTCCAACTTCCATAGCACCACTTGCTCAAGAGATGGTATTTCTCCAATTTTATACTCTTGCCTTCTTTGTGAAAAATTAATTGACTATAGGTGTGTGCATTTATTTCTGGACCCTCTACTCTGTCTCATTGATCCACATGACTTTGTTTATGCCAATACCACACTGTCTTGATTACTGTAACTTTGTAGTGTTGTCTGAAGTATAGAAGGGCTATGCCTCCTGCTTTGTTCTTTTTCCTCATGATTCCTTAGGCAATTATTGGTCTTATTTGGCTCCATAGAAAATTTAGGATTATTTGCTCTAGTTCTATGAAAAACATCTTGGGTAATTTGACAGGGATTAGGTATGGTTTCACTGGTAGCTCAGGGCTTCCCAAGTGATGCTAGTAGTAAAAAAAAAAAAANAGTATAGAAGGGCTATGCCTCCTGCTTTGTTCTTTTTCCTCATGATTCCTTAGGCAATTATTGGTCTTATTTGGCTCCATAGAAAATTTAGGATTATTTGCTCTAGTTCTATGAAAAACATCTTGGGTAATTTGACAGGGATTAGGTATGGTTTCACTGGTAGCTCAGGGCTTCCCAAGTGATGCTAGTAGTAAAAAAAAAAAAACTGGGACTGCCAATGCAGGAGACATAAGAGATGTGATCCCAGGGTTTGATCCAAGGGTTCAATCCCTGGGTCAGGAAGATCCTCTGGAGGAGTAGATGGCAACCCACTCCAGTATTCTTGCCTGAAGAATCTCATAGACAGAGGAGACTGGCATGCTACAGTCCATGAGGTCACAAAGAGTCGGACATGACTGAGCAACATAGGACTCATGCTTCACTGGTAGCTCAGTAGTAAAGAATCTGGCTGACAATGCAGGAGATGTAGGTTCAATCCCTGGGTCAGAAGATGCCCTGGAGGAGGAATTGACAACCCACTCTGGTATTCTTGCCTGGGAAATCCCATGGACAGAGGAGACTGGCAGGTTGTGGTCATGGAGTTGCAAAAGACTCGGACACGACTTAGTGACTAAACAAAAACAGGACATTAAATCTGAATACAGTTTTGGGAAGTGTTGCCATTTTAACAACATTAATTCTTCCAGTTCCAGATCATGGGATATCTTTAATTTCCTTTTAATTTTAAAGTAGGGGAAACTACAAGGTACACTTTATCCAGATTCCATATGTTATCAAGGTCAAAGATGTTAGAGATCATCTGAAGTGTTGTGCCATCATCAAAGAGTGATGGCAAACTTCCAGCAGGACAGATCTGGATATCTTGGGAAAACTGTCTCATCAGATGTTATCTGTTTCAATTTCAGTAAATCTATGCTTTTGCATTACCTGGTGATGTTCAGGTCCAGTTAGAATTTGCTGCTTTCTTTAGGTGTGTCATCTGAACCAAGTGTCTGTTCCTTAGAGTTTGGAAGCACAAAGATTTGGTTTAGTGAACCTAATAAGGTCCTCTCCAATGAGGTTGAGGAGAGTTCTTCCAGATGTGTCTTTTCCAATAGATAAAAGTTCCAGGTTGCAAGGTCTGATACTTAAAGTCTTCCTCTTCCAATAATATACTATAAAAAGATCGATCTACCCAAATATGGTTATTTTAAATAAAAGCAATTAGGTATTTGCAATATTAGAATATTTATCTTATATGCAGACTACATCATGAGAAATGCTTGTCTGGTTGAAGCACAAGCTGGAATCAAGATTGCCAGGAGAAATATCAGTAACTCCAGATATGCAGATGACACCACCCTTATGGCAGAAAGCAAAGAAGGACTAAAGAGCCTCTTGATGAAAGTGAAAGAGAAGAGTGAAAGAGTTGGCTGAAAGCTCGACATTCAGAAAACTGAGATCATGGCATCTGGTCCCGTCACTTTATGGCAAATGGATGTGGAAACAGTGAAAGACTTTATTTTGGGGGGGCTCCAAAATCACTGNAAGAGTGAAAGAGTTGGCTGAAAGCTCGACATTCAGAAAACTGAGATCATGGCATCTGGTCCCGTCACTTTATGGCAAATGGATGTGGAAACAGTGAAAGACTTTATTTTGGGGGGGCTCCAAAATCACTGCAGATGATGATTGCAGCTATGAAATTAAAAGACACTTGCTCCTTAGGAGAAAGTTATGACCAACCTAGATAGCATATTAAAAAGCAGACACATTACTTTGTCAACAAAAGTCCATCTAGTCAAAGCTGTGGTTTTTCCAATGGTCATGTATGGATGTGAGAGTTGGAGTATAAAGAAAGCTGAGTGCTGAAGAAATGATGGTTTTGAACTGTGGTGTTGAAGACTCTTGAGAGTTGCTTGGACTGCAAGGAGATCCAACTAGCCCATCCTAAAGAAAATCAACCCTGAATATTCATTGGAAGGACTGATGCTGAAGCTGAAATTCTGATATTTGGGCCACTGATGCAAAGAACTGACTCATATGAAAAGACCCTGTTGCTGGGAAAGATTGAAGGCAGGAGGAAAAGGGGACAGAAGAAGATGAGATGGTTGTATAGCACCATGACCTAATGGACATGAGTTCGAGTAAACTCCAGGAGTTGGTGATGGACAGGGAGGTCTGGCGTGCTGCAGTCCATGGGGTCACAAAGAGTCGGACACGACTGAGCGACTGAACTGAACTGAATATTGGAATAGCCCTCCTTTTGTCAATTATGTGTCAAGGGAATCAGAACCCAAATGCCTCACATGTCTGTGACTATGTTAAAGGGTGAGAGTTGATAAGTTCCAAAAGTGGTGATTCTGAGATTTAGAAAGACCAACATCAATGCTTTCAGTTGAGGTATCTGTGGGAGCAAGGGACTTCAGAAATTTTGCCAATGGGATCTTAGTAATGCCATTAGTGCATTTGACTAAACCAGAGGATTGAGGGTGGTATGTGCAGCGAAAGTGTTGTACAACTAGCCAAACAACACAGACTTCTCAAAGCACCTGGATAGTAAAATGGATACCTTGGCCGCTAGGAAGTTCGAGAGGAACCAGGAGGGACTAATGTTTTCCAAAAGGACTTTAGCAATAGTAGAGGCAAGTAGCCTGTGTGCAAGGGAAGGCTTCATTCTAGTGCGGAAACATATAGACCATGACTAAAGAATATGTATATCCATGAGACAAAGGACACTGTATGAAAAACCATTTGCCAGACATCGAGTGGTCCATTATGCAGCTGAAAATGTCCAGGAGCAGTACGAACAGGCTTCCCTGGGTTGAACTTCAGATGAATGGGATTATTGAGGAAGGTATTTTTACAGCCTGGTTAATGTCTCCCCACCAATATTGCTTCATGAGTGCTATCATTTTGTTAGTAGACCAGTGGCTTAATGCATGTGCAGTGGTGAGGAGTGAGAATTTTAGAATCTCTAGTAGTACTAGGTTGTCACTTGATCCAAACCAGAGCTTTCTCTTTTTATCAAACCAAAAGTTAATTGAATTTCCAGTCCCTTTTTCCTTTTGGGGGGCCAACTTTTGGGCTTCTCTAGCCAGTTTTTCTACATTTTCATTTTGAGAATAATCCTTTGGATGACAGAGGTCTGGCTACTGTTGTTGTCCCTTTTAATGGCAGCATTCCTTATGAACCAGCAAGGTGATTTCCCTGAGCTTTCTGAAAGTCAACTTTAAAATGCTCCAGAATCTTAGCACCCCAAATAAAAGTATTTTTTTCTAATAATTCCCAAACATAGGGGCTATTTAAAATTTTTTCCACTGAAGATAAGGGAGTGTTACAGAGTCCAAGCTGGATCTGCGTGCTGCACAACAGACCCATGAATCCTGGAAACGAACTGTTGAGGCTAGGAAGCTGTCTCTTATACACATCTTGGANGAAATTTCTGAAGATCATTTGGTTAGAAGACAAAAAACCATGTTACAAGGGAATTCATGCTTCTGGCCACGACGGAGTAACAGACCTAACTAAACTTCCTGAATAGATAATTAAAAGTAGATGAAATTTGTGAAACAACTACTTTGAGAAACCGGACAACAGGCAATACAGGACTGATCCCCAAGAGAAAGAATGTAGCAATGAACCACCACATTCAGACTCTCCCGGAAGTGTATCTTAGCTCAGGCTGCCCTGATGAAATCCCTCAGACTGGGTGGCTTGAGCAACAGGAATTTAGGTTCTCACAATTCTGGAGATTATGAAGTAATCACAGTGCTATCAGGGTTGGTTTCTGGTGGGCCTCTCTTCCTGGTGTGTAGACAACTGTCTTCTCATGTGTCCTCACATGACATTTCTTCTGTGCCCATGTGGAGGGAAAGAGAGATCTTTGGTATCTCTTCTTAAAAGGACACCAACCTTATAGGATTAGAGCTGTACCATCATGACCTTGTTTAACTTTATCTCTGTAAAGGCCCTGTCTCTGATATATAGTCACATTGAGGGTTAGGGCTTCAACATATGAATTTGGGGGAACACAGTTTATAATGGGCACGTTGTGCTAAGATGCAGAGAAGGGGGGAATCCCAGTCAAAGCTCAGTTCTGTTACTAANGGGGGCCCTGGGGGTGGTGGGAGATGAGGAAGCAAAGTGAAAAGGCCATTAGTCTTGCGAATGTCTCGTAGACGGGCAAGCCTCAGGCAGGAGATGTGTTAATTTTTTCCTTCCTGCCATCTACAGGTGAGCAGGGTCCTGAATGAAGGCACTTTAGTTTAAGAGTCAGGCAAAGGGTCAGGAGTCTCTGAGGCAAGTCATTCCATATGATTATAATAACACAAGCATCCAAAACAAGTCAAAGAACAGTTCCAACATGGAGTCAGAATTGGCTTCTCCACAACAGAAACACCTTGCTTCCACAGCATTCCAAAATTATGAGCCACTCTAAAAGCATATTTACTACTAGAATAAATATTGGCTATTTTGTCCTTGGCTAAAGTACCAGCCCAGAGAAGGAAATGGCACCCTACTCCAGTATTCTTGCCTGGAAAATGCCATGGATGGAGCAGCCTGGTAGGCTACAGTCCATGGGGTCGCAAAGAGTTGGACACGGCTGAGCAACTTCACTTTCTTTCTTTCTATGGTTCCTTTTGGAGAAGGAAATGGCAACCCACTCCAGTTTTCTGGCCTGGAGAATCCCATGGACAGAGGGGCCTGGTGGGCTACAGTCTATGGGTTTGCAAAGAGACGGACACGACTAAGCAAAGCACACAAAGTACCAGCCCATGTAAAAGCATATATTTCATCTTCTTGGGTGGTAGTAGCCATAGGTAAAGATGCTGCCTCAACATCAAAAGAAGTTACAGTTAAGTAGCCAGCACAATATTTGCGGCTGTCAACTTTTAAATAAGAACCATTACTGAACCATGAGCAGTCAAAGTTATCCAGAAGAATTTCCCATAGATCGTCACAAGGAGTCAGGAGGTGGTCCATCGCTGTTAGTCACAGGGGACTTCATTGGTGATGGAGGAGAGAACAGTGGGGTTAAAATTTTACAGTGGACAAGAGTTATGTGAGAGGCAGTTAACAAAAGGACTTCAGAGAAGGTAAGGTCGCTGACTGAGAAACACTGAGTGTGATGAGAATTCAGAAGAGCTTCTAGTGTATGGGGTACAAAAATGGTTAAAGGAGAGGCAATAATGATTTTTTTGGTCTTGTAAGTAGCTAAGTTGTGTCCAACGCTTGCAACCCCATGGGATGGTAGCCTGCCAGGCTCCTCTCTCCATGGGAATTTCCAGGCAAGAATTCTGGAGTGGGCTGCCATTTCCTTCTCCAGGGGATCTTCCCGACCTGAAAATCACACCCGGGTCTCCTGCATTGCAGGCCGATTCTTTACCAACTGAACTACAAGGTAAGCCCCTTGGTAGCCCCTTGATTTTCTTGGTGATGTTAACCAAAAGAGCAGAGGAACTAATGGTTCTAAGCCAAGGAGGGGCTGTAATATCCACTAGGTCAACAGTGGTCCCTGTGCTTTTGAATGGGTACCCCAAGTTTATTCCCTTCCTTTTCATATAACAAAAAGGAAAAAGGAAATCTGATAGTTAGGATGCCCAAGGGCAAGTTGTTGTTGTCAAGTCACTCAGTCCTGTCCAGCTCTTTGCAGCCCCAAGGACTGCAGCATGTCAGGATTCCCTATCCTTCACCATCTTCCAGAGTATGCTAAAACTCATGTCCATTGAATCAATGATGCCATCCAATCACTTCATCTTCTGTTGCCCCCTTCTCCTCTTGTCATCAGTCTTTCCCAGCATCAGGGCCTTTTCCAGTGAGTCAATTCTTTGCATCAGGTGGCCATGATTTTAGTTTTCAAATATTGAGTATTAAGCTAGCCTTCTTGCTCTCTTCTTTCACATTCATTAGGAGGCTCTTTAGTTCCTCTTTGCTTTCTGCCATTTAGCATGGTATAATCTACATATCTGAAGTTGGTGATATTATTTCCAGCAATCTTGAGTCCAGTTTGTGCGTCATCCAGCTTGGAATTTCTCATGATGTACTCTGCATATAAATTAAATAAGCAGAATAACAATAAACAGCCTTGATGTACTCCTTTCCTAGTTCTGAACCAGTTCACTGTTTCATTTCTGGTTCTAACCATTGCTTCTTGAACTGCACACAGGTTTCTCAGGAGGCCAGTAAAGTAGTCTAGCATTTCCATCTCTTTAAGAATTTTCCACTGTTTTTTGTTCAAATTCTCTTGCTTTTTCTATGAACCAACATATGTTGGCAATTTGATCTCTGATTCCTTATCAAACTCTTCTTTAAGGTCTTGAAAGCCTTGTTGTTTGATTTTCCTCATAAAACTGGATTGAGTGTTATAGTTTAGTAAAAGGTATAGAGGTTTAGGCATAAGACAGAAATTTGGAGCTCAGTTTCGGCAACGAGCAGTTAGCTCAAGAAAACCTTGCTATTGGTGCTTAGTTTTAGATTTTGGGAAACTGAAGACATTATGAACTCTATCTGGATCTATCTAGGTATCAGCTCTTTTACTAATATCAGATGACCTAACATCAAACCTGGATTTGCGCAAGCTGTGATTTTTTCCTTTTAAGGCTAAAAGTTTTAGCAAGCAAATGCTGGCTCCTGTGAGGAGGTTTGAGGTGGAGAACAAAGTAGCAAATTATCCACATCTTGCAACAAAATAGGACTCCTAGGGAACTTTTTATCATTTGGTTCAACCTTCAGGATTTGTGAGAAATAGAAAGGACTCTCAGTAAAACCCTGAGGAATTACAGTCCAGGAGAATAGTTCTTCCCAAGTGAAGGCAAAAAGATATTGGTTAACTTCATCAACTGGAATTCTAAAGAATGTACTGCATAAATCATTTACAGTAAATAACTTGCGACCAATGGACATGGGAAAGAATTTTAGTATATATGAAGGTTAGAAACAATAGTTTTGTTTATTGCCTAGAGTAACAGTATTGTTTATTGCCTAGAGGTCCTGGACAAACTTCCTCTTGTTCTCACTGGTAAACTGGGAGTGTTACAAGGGCTAGTACTAGGGATAATGAGTCTTTGAACTTTGTGATCTTCTATTATGGGCTTATTCTAGGATATATTCTATGATGGGCTTTATTCTTCAAAGGGCTTCTTTACTTATGCTAGTGTTTGTGCTCAGTTGCTGAGTTGTATCTGACCCTTTGCGACCCCTTGGACTGTATAGCCTGCCAGGCTCCTCTGGAAAATTCCAGGGAACTTTCCAAGCAAGAATACTGGAGTGGGTTACAATTTCTGCTCCAGGGGATCTTTCCAACCCAGGGATTGAATCCGCGTCTCCTGTACTGGCGGCGGGTTCTTTACCACTGAGCCACCTGGGAAGCCCTTTCTTTACTTACGTGCTTAGTCGCTCAGTCGTGTCCAACTCTTTGTGACCCCATGGAGGAGGATTCTTTACTGTCTGAACCATCAGACAGTAATGGAAAGGGAAGCCCTTTAGTTATAAGTATCAATTCTGGGAAGAAGTTTTTTTGGGATCTATATGAATCTTGATGGGAGATACACTTCGTGTTTCACCATACCGATCCTTGGTACCGAAGATCCCCTGGAGAAGGAAATGGCAGCCCACTCCAGTCTTCTTGTCTGGGAAATCCCATGGTCAGAGGAGCCTGGAGGGCTGCAGTCCGTGGGGTTGCAGAAGAGTAGGACAGGACTCAGCAACTAAACAGCAACTAAACAGTATCAGTTGGAGATTTTGTTTACAAGGGAGATAAGAATGGATTTGATAGGGATAAATGATGAATGTTTATTTTAAAAAGTCAAAGTTTCACTTAATTCATTCAAAATTCATTACTTTGATGATTAATGTCAATCTCTAGACTTATTTCCCCAATTTTGCGAGGAAGAAATTCCAGCATGATATTTTTTAAAGGTATCTCAGCCTAATAAATGGATAATAGCAGAGAAACCAAGGAGAAAAGGGTGTGCATTTATCAGAGGGGCTAAAGAAAAAGGAGTCTGTCCATGCAAAGAAACCACCTGAAGTTCTTTGGAGAGTCTCACTATCTGAGCTGCTTTAACATTTATCAGCAGGGCTCCTTTTGGTAGTGGCACTGAGCACTGAGAGTGTGGCTCTGGTGTCCATTAGGACCAGAAGAGATCATTCTCAATCTGAAGAAATGTTGGTTAAGAGGGATAATTGGGAAGAGCTCTGTTACTTCCTAGGACCCCCCAACACTGAGAGTTGGAAGAACATTGGAAAGCCTGATTATAAGGCTGAAGTTACCTAAAATGCTTAAATTTGTGACCATCTCTTTTCCAATAGCCTAGCTCTTTGCATTAGTAACAAAGTCAGGGGGTTTTATTTTCACTTAGGAGGATTCGTTTGTTGGAGCTGAAGATGAAGAATTTTGGCATTATTCTTTTTAGGTGACGCATTTAGTGTTGGAAGGAGCTGGTTTGCCCAATGAGCTACATCTGGAGGGGACATAGTTTTTCATTCCATCCCGGTTCTTTTTACCAGAAGGGAAAAGTTCTGATTGAGTCCATTAGTATACATAGAATTAAAAGCTACCTGGGTGGAATCAACATCTGAGGAAATGTCCAGAATTTAAAAAGTCCAGAATTTAAAAATAATCTGACATTAGTTGTTAGATGGGGGAACAGTGGAAACAGTGGCAGACCTTTTTTCAGGGCTCTAAAATCACTGCAGATGGTGACTGCAGCCATGAAATTAAAAGACACTTCCACCTTGAAAGGAAAGTTATGACCAACCTAGACAGCATATTAAAAAGCAGAGATATTACCAACAAAGGTTCATCTAGTCAAGGCTATGGTTTTTCCAGCAGTCATGTATGGGTGTGAGAGTTGGAATATAAAGAAAGCTGAGTGCCAAAGAATTGATGCTTTTGAACTCTGGTGTTGGAGAAGACTCTTGAGAGTCCCTTGGACTGCAAGGGGCTCCAACCAATCTATCCTAAAGGAGATCAGTCCTGGATGTTCATTGGAAGGTCTGATATTGAAGCTGAAATGCCAATACTTTGGCCATCTGATGCGAAGAACTGACTCATTTGAAAAGACCCTGATGCTGGGAAAGACTGAAGGTGGGAGGAGAAGGGGATGACAGACGATGAGATGGTTAGGTGGCATCACTGACCCAATGGACATGAATTTGGGTAAATTCTGGGAGGTGGTGATGGACAGGGAGGCCTGGCGTGCTGCAGTCCATGGTGTCACAGAGTCAGACACAACTGAGTGACTGAACTGAACTGAGCTGATATTAGTTGTTGTAGTCATGAAAAGATATCAAGTTTTTGTGCTCAAGTTGAAATTTTGTTCTAATCAATGGTCTTTGGAAAAGCTCTAGGAATTACTCAAAGATGTCACTTAGGATTGCCTGAGTCTAATTACATAATAAATTAGTGGGCTTGCCTCTCATTTGTGATACCAGAAACCTTTTAGGATTTTCCTAATTAACATTTCTCACCCAGTGCTGGTCATGGTCTTTATCTATAAGCATATGAACTAGCTGATTTGAGTCAGAGAAACCAGGTTGATATGTTTCAATGACTATGTTAAATTCCCTAGAAAATCTGTGAGGATCTTTGATTACTTTCGGAAAACTTTGACTGTGGTTCACAGTTCAGCTTTAGCCCAGGACACATAAGAAATTAAGGGTTTAGCATCTGGATCCCAGGAAAGCTTACTTTAAAGGGACAGGTTCTGGCAAATTTAGAGGAAACGGTATTGGGCAGAGTTTTAACCAAAAAGGGGAATTTCAGCAGGGTAATTTGTATGGTGACCTGCTGGTATAGAGAGGACATAGGAGTTTTAAAAGGGAAAGATGAAGATGGCACCAAAGATAAAGTCTAACCGTAAGGAGCCTTAGGAGAGACACAAGGTGGCACTAGAGGTGGAGCTTGAGACTAAAAAGCCAAGGAAGAAGAACCTGAGTCTTCAAGGGCCACTTTATCCTAACTTTTAAATAGTTTGTTTTTCTCAGTTGATCTGAAAATCTTACTTCTCAAAGAGGTAATTTTAGACTCCTGGTTACTTTTGCCAGCCTCAAAGTACTAATCAAAATAGGCATACCAGTCAATTCTGGAAAGTTTTGAGTTGTTTACTGTGATTCAGTCTTAGGAAAATTAAGTTTGGGGGCTTCAAACGTTTCCCATAATGGCCACTGATATTCTAAATTTGTTTTGGTCTGGTTGGTCCATTTTGTTGCAAATGCACACGAGGAAGGACAGTGGTTTTTAAACATAAAATTGGTTGTATTGTGGGTATCCTCACAAACTTAAAGAAGTGGGATCCCACTTCTCAGAGGTTTTTCTCTAGAGTAAAGAGCAATTTCCAAGCAGTTCAAATAGCTGAACTCACACAGCTTGCGAGGTAATACTAGCTAATTCTAAGGTAATAGCCAAGACATAGGCTTTTCCAGCCAGTTTACAGAGAACAACTCCTGTTCCAAAGGAGTGGGTGCAGAGCTGAACTGCCACATGCTTCACTGCTTAGGCAAAGCGCCCCTGTCCTGGAAAGAACAGGTCAGTGCTTTCTCTGTCGGCCTTGGTTGAAACAGTGATCCCAAGGTCAGACTGATGTGCCAAACGGGGACTTGCATACAGAATAAAATCTTAATCTGAAAGAGGAAACCTTAAAATTGATCCCAAATAAAGCCTGAAGAGTTTCAAAACCAAAGAGGACGTGAGTTTGGATCCAGGAGAAATATATACCTCCAAGCTCCAGGGTCAATGAGAAAAGTATGAGTGACAATGGAATCAGTTGTGGGAACTGCACCGTTTGCTCCCTAGGCTCAGAGCTTTCGAGGGTCTTCTCTGGTTCCTCTGCAGGCCATGAATATGTTTACCTGAACAGACAGCCTAGTATTTCTCCAGAAAATATGGATTTATTCAGGATCAGCATAGAATTACAGTTCAAAGTCTTCTGCAACCATGCTGAGCCACAGGCAAGTCTCCACACCACAAAGAAAGGAGAACACTTTTATGGAGAAGAAAAGGAAGTTGGGAGGGTTACAATTAACAAAGAGTTCAAGGTTTTTCATTGGTTATCCTGCCAGGAAAGGAGAGGAATATTTCTTTTTCCTGTTGGACTCTGCTGTCATTGTGGGATACCATATCTCCTCCTGTGGTCTCTGGATTCTATTTAATTGAGGTTTCGGTTTATTTTATTTTTTTACAAAAGGGTTTCAGGAAGTATCTTGATTTGTCCAGTGTTTATGTGTGAGAAGTCAGGAAAATGTTATACCAGGAAGGCGGGAACCTGTTGCCATCACTGCAGGTTAGGAAAGGGTATTTGCTCTGTGTGCATATAGACCCGTGTGCGCCCACATGTTTAGAATGAAAGAGCTAAAGGCATCTGTCATGTGGTACACCCTGACTCGTATTATGGTAGCACAATATGGGAAGAAAGGACTGTTTTCTCAGTTGCTTGTTCAGATTATTTCTTCTAGGCAAGTTAGTGGAATGATTTCAAGTCAACACTCAGGATCATCTATGTTAGGGAATAATTGTTATCAACACTAAATGGATACTAGTGTGCCATGGAAACACAGTTGCCCATTGGGATCCACAGGGGATTGTTTCCAGGAGTCTCCTGCCACTAAAATTCGAGAATGTGCCTATCTCTTATATATTATGCTGCTGCTGCTGCTACTAAATCACTTCAGTCATGTCCGACTCTATGTGACCCCATAGATGGCAGCCCACCAGGCTCCCCCGTACCTAGGATTCTCCAGGCAAGATTATTNCCATTGGGATCCACAGGGGATTGTTTCCAGGAGTCTCCTGCCACTAAAATTCGAGAATGTGCCTATCTCTTATATATTATGCTGCTGCTGCTGCTACTAAATCACTTCAGTCATGTCCGACTCTATGTGACCCCATAGATGGCAGCCCACCAGGCTCCCCCGTACCTAGGATTCTCCAGGCAAGATTATTGGAGAGGGTTGCCATTTCCTTCTCCAATGCATGAAAGTGAAAAGTGAAAGTGAAGTAGCTCAGTCGTGTCCAACTCTTTGCGACCCCATGGACTGCAGCCTACCAGGCTCCTCCAACCATGGGATTTTCCAGGCAAGAAAACTGGAGTAGGGTGCCATTGTCTTCTCCTTTTATATATTATAAGATGATATTATACATTGAACATATTTGGTCCTCTACATCTGTAGGTTTCACACCACAGATTCAACCAATCAAGATCTGAAATTGTCTTCCTGATATTTCTATGTTATTATAACTTTGGGGTATTGCTTACCTTTCAAATTTATATAAGGGGTGCCAGCAATTTTATTATTGATAGTGATCAAGTTTGAAGCACGCTCTCTTCTCTTATACTTTGTATAAACATTATTTTAGAATAAAGAATATCTTGAAATTTTAAGTTAGCAGTTGCAACTGCTTATTTGTTTGAATCAGGATTTTAATCTATACTTACGCAATAAAAACAAGCAAAAAGAAAGACATTAGATGATAGACTAATGTCCAGTGTGCGCGTACATGCTAAGTTGCTTCAGTTGTGTCTGACTCTTTGCGACCCCATGGACTATAGCCTGCCAGGATCCTCTGTCCATGGTATTCTCCAGGCAAGAATGCTGGAGTGGGTTGCTATGCTCTCCTCCAGGGGACCTTCTTGACCCAGGGATTGAACGTGCGTTTCTTACATCTCCTGCAGTGGCAAGTGCGTTCTTTACTACTAGCACCAACTGGGAAACCCCTAATGTACAATAGCAACCATCATTTAATAATCTTTGTGTTCAACTTTTCAAGTCTAAACAGCTTCAGTTTTCTTGTTGACTGAAATGATAATAAATATCATAAATGTTACTTTAAGAATAAATCTATAATAATTAATAGCCATGTTTATATTTTTACTTGTTGAGATTATATGTAAGATTTTAAGAAAAGCGCTCATTTGCTAACAACACTTAAGACTAGTATTCTCTCAGTTATTAATTGAGAACGTGAACCTGAAAAAGAATTAGCACAGACAGTGGGTTAGGAATTATAAGAAAAAACTAATTTTAGACATTTAGGGTTTGATGTAGTGACATTAACCTACATAGAAAATGTATTTGTAGGTTATCATTATAGTTTTCCAAGGAGAGTTAGTATGGAAAAGGTCACCAAAGAGGTTAAAAAGAAGGAGAATACAAAGGGCTAAGCTTAAGTCTTGAAGGCATCTCACAATTGAGAGAAAATCATAGAGGAGAAATTGCATAGCATATATTGAAAAATTTATCTAATAAAAATACAGTTTGAAATACATAAAGTACATTTACATTCATGCTGGAAAGCAAATATTATTACAGTTATGTCCTAGTTTGAAATCCCTAATTCAGAATACCATTGATGTTCTTTACATTGAGAGATGGATTCTGTTTCTCTACCCCTTTGCATATGGCCTTGGGTCTTGCTTTCATTAATGAATGTGTCAGAAATGGCACATTTCTGCTCTGTGCATCTTCTGAGCCAGTCATTATACCTTGTACTCCCTTGTAGAGTACGTATCACATGTGAGGAAGCTCAGCCTGATCTAGTCGCCTTGAGGATCAAAGATACCTAGAGAGAAGCCCAGGTATTCTAAACATTGCAGATGAACCCAACTTTGGCCAGCTTCTCAGCTAGATGCAGCAGCATGAAGGAGCACAGTTAAAACAGTACAGAAATTACCCTCTCAGACCAAATATTCATGGAAAACAGCATGGTGTTTCAAGCTACGGGATTTGAGGTGGCTTCTTATGTAGCAAAGTATAACTGACACACTTGTCAAAACAGGTTCTGTCTTTGTGTGTCTTGTTGTTTCTCTGCCTGTTTCTAAACTATATTCAGCAAGGCTGAATATAGTTTTTAAACTATATTTAGAATTTGTGGCTAGATTTCATTTCATTTCATTTGGTTGATATTACATGTAGTTGGATGTAAACAATGACTGAAAATACAGGCTCAAATGCTTTACTAGAAAGTTTTATGGCAGGTTATCTATTTCAATACTAACAATATCATTTTATTCACATTAATGTTAAAAAGAATAGAATCTGAGAATTAAATAATAAGTATCCCTATGACACAAACTGTGGAAAATTCTTAAAAGAGATGGGAATACCAGACCACCTGACCTGCCTCCTGAGAAATCTGTGTGCAGGTCAAGAATCAACAGTTAGAACCAGACATGTAACAACAGACTTGTTGCAAAATGGGAAAGGAGTAGGTCAAAGCTGTATATCGTCACCATGCTTANAAAGAGATGGGAATACCAGACCACCTGACCTGCCTCCTGAGAAATCTGTGTGCAGGTCAAGAATCAACAGTTAGAACCAGACATGTAACAACAGACTTGTTGCAAAATGGGAAAGGAGTAGGTCAAAGCTGTATATCGTCACCATGCTTATTTAACTTATATGCAGAGCACATCAAGAGAAATGCAAGGCTGGATGAAGCACAAACTGGAATCAAGATTACCAGGAGAAGTCTCAGTAGCCTCAGATATGCAGATGATACCACCATTATGTCAGAAAGCAAAGAGGAACTAAAGAGCCTCTTGATGAAAGTGAAAGAGGAGACAGAAAAAGCTGGCTTAAAGCTCAACATTCAGAAAACTAAGACCATGGCATCCAGTCCCATCACTTTATGGCAAATAGATGGAGAAACAGTGGAAACAGTGAGAGGCTTTATTTTCTTGGGCTCCAAAATCATTGCAGATGGTGACTGCAGCCATGAAATTAAGACACTTGCTCACTGGAAGAAAAACTGTGACCAAACTAAACAGCATATTAAAAAGCAGAGATATTACTTTACCAACAAAGGTCCATCTACTCAAGCTATGATTTTTCTAGTAGTTATGTGTGGATATGAGAGATGGACTACAAAGATGGCTGAGCGCTGAAGAATTGATGCTTTTCAACTGTGGTGTTGGAGAAGACTCTTGAGAGTCCCTTGGACCACATGGAGACCAAAGATGTCAATCCTAAAGGAAATAAGTCCTAAATATTCATTGAAAGGACTGATACTGAAGCTAAAGCTCCAAGACTTTGGCCACCTGATGTGAAGAACTGACTCATTGGAAAATTCAATCTTCCCCTGATGCTGGGAAAGATTGAAGGCGGGAGGAGAAGGTGACAACAGAGGATGAGATGGCTGGATGGCATCACCTCTTCCATGGACATGAGTTTGAGTGAACTCTGGGAGTTGGTGATGGACAGGGTGGCCTGGCGTGCTGCAGTCCATGGGGTCACAAAGAGTTGGACACAACTGAGCGACTGAACTGAACTGATGACATTGAAAGACACAAACTAAAACCACGAGTACTGAGTTAATTGATGAAAACTGTATAAATAAGTAAATAACTAAGTTGTATCACCTACTTGCATTCGTCAAATAATATCCTATTCGTGTGGTAAGAATTGTTTGCCATAGATTTCTGGTGTGGCATTTTATTCATTCACTGCTGTCATGATTATCAGTCATCTTTTGACATATGTGACAGGTCAAATAAGGAAGGAAAAAGTACTTGCCAAAAATACTTACATTATTCAAGTGTAGGGATATTTGCCCAGAAAGAGATGACACTGGAAACCCTTAATGTTGTCAATTTGAAAAATTGTATGTCAGTCAGAAACTTTGATTTTGCTGCCTGTGTTTACTGCAGTGCTTGGTATGTGATTTCATTTGTGTGGCAAAAATCACTTTCATTTCATTTATAGAATCATTGTATAATACATGTAGTACATTTAAAGCTTTCACTTTTATTAGAATTTTCACACGAAAGTTCAGGGAAATTAGAATAATGACTACAGGAATTGTGTGGAGTTGCAATACACAATTATTATTAGTTTCCTTGAACTGCTTAGAAACGGCTCATGCATTATTGAAAAGTTAACTATTTAAGGTCTATTTTGTTGTCTTATGTGATATATTTAAAGACAGTAGCTGTTTCAGAACTATAGTTGTCAATGGCAAAGAGTGAAAAATGAAAATAAATTTTTGAAAAACATATGCAAAGAATTTTCATCAAAAAATTAATTTAGATTCATAGAGGAAATAAAAGTCAGTTTTGTTTATAAAAGTTGCTTAGCCCAAATTTCTAAAAATTTGTCACTTCTTCATATATGTTTTACAGCCATATTTACTTGTATCTAAGTATGAGTAGATTAAAATATTCATGCAGTCATTCAGGTTTCTTTCTCAAGTTTATTTCTACAAAGAAAAAAGAATGGAAGAGCTTTATTATACTCCATTGCTTTTCTTTAAGGCATATCTAATATTCTTGCCTGCTATGAGAATGGTACTATGTTTATTTTTGTACCAATATAATTCATATAACCAAATCAGAATTTCTTCAGCATTGGAAAACCTCTGATTCTAAAGACCAAGAGCTATATTTTCTCTCACTTTAGAAAATTTTTTTAGACAATAATTCACTGTGTGAGAAATCTCAGATGCTTTTCTCAAATTGACATAACAAAGAACCTTTATTCATTTAATCAATAGTTTACATTCTTAATGTCAATGAGATTGTAGTTATTCAATGATGTAAACTGTACTCCATATCACATATGTTTAGTGAAGTGAAGTGAAGTTGCTCAGTCATGTCTGACTCTTTGTGACCCTATGGACTATAGCCTGCCCTCTTGTGCCCATGGGATTTTCCAGGCAAGAACACTGGAGTGGTTTGCCATTTCCTTCTTCAGAGGATCTTCCCAACCCAGGGATTAAACCCAGGTCTCCTGCATTGCAGGTAGATTCTTTACCAGCTGAGCTACCAGGGAAGCCTTTGGTAAAGAAACCACCTGCCAATGCAGATGTAGGAGACCTGGGTTCGATCCTTGAGTGGGGAAGATCCCCTGGAGAAGGAAATGGCAATCCACTCTAACATTCTTGGCTGGAGAATCCCATAGGCAGAGAAGCCTGGTGGGCTACAGTCCACAGGGTCACAAAGAGTTGGGCACGACTGAAGCAACTTAGCGTGCACATTACATTTATATGCTCACCATTTAAAACATCTAGGTGTTTAAACACCTAATTAATTAAATCTTTCATTTTCATCCAGATATTTTTTGATGAGTAGATAGAAAGAAGCAATTAAGATTACAATGTGATATGTTTTGGAAATAATAACAATAAAAAAGAAAATGTATTTAATCAGCAAGGATTTATTTATATTCTAATGTCAGTTAAATTGCACAGAACAACATTTTTTAGTTTTTTTTTTTTTGGCTGCACCACATGTCATGTGAGAGCTTAGCTCCCCAAGCCAGAGACTGAACCCGTGCCCCCTGCAGTGGAAGCACAGAGTCTTAACCACTGGACTGCCAGGGAAATGCCAATTTTTTATGATATGCAGTCTAAATCCTCTTCACTATTTTGGAAACATAATTCTAAAAAAACCCACCAACGTCTTTGCTTTTAGCTGGCATCCCACCCCAGTACTCTTGCCTGGAAAATCCCATGGACAGAGGAGCCTGGAAGGCTGCAGTTCATGGGGTCGCTGAGGGTCGGACGCAACTGAGCGGCTTCACTTTCACTTTCTTGCATTGGAGAAGGAAATGGCAACCTACTCCAGTGTTCTTGCCTGGAAAATCTCAGGGACGGGGGAGCCTGGTGGGCTGCCGTCTCTGGGGTCACACAGAGTTGGACACGACTGAAGCGACTTAGCAGCAGCAACCAATATAAAACATTAAAGTAATAATTCGTTTCTGTCAGAGTAAAGATATATTTTAGCTGCTTTTCTTATTAAAAAAACAAGCAACTTTCCTTTCTTTGATATATGCATCTTTTAAAATATCTCCATCTGTGTCTCCTTCCACAATATAGCAATTAAATTTTTGTTTTCTTACACACCATAAATTCAGATGTAGTATCTTGCTTACTAAAAATGACAGAAATGGTGTAATTCTTGTTTGAACTCATTTGATTACAGATTTGCTCACTACACACAGGCAACAGCAATTCCTTCTTGAGGAAAAGAGGAAATAAGATCTATTTAAAAATATTTTATTCTTTAATAATGATCTTTGCTGTGCACAGTCCTAACAGTCATGTGACTAGAAAGAAAGAGAACAAGAAATTATAGTTTAGTAATATAAGGAATACTTATTAGAAGATATTCACTAATTTAACTTCCTCCTAAACATGCAACCAGTATCAAGTAATATTTATGGGCTCAGGATTATACACACATACACACTTTTTTTTCTGTGTGTATACATATATATGTGTGTCTAAAATTATTGTATATAATCAATACATATATTTATAGGCTATATTTTGCTGCTTTACCAACGACCATAAAACCTATTAGATATAACCAATTTTTTTCTTTTAAGTTTTTAATTCTGTGTATCGTCTGTTTGGGTTGGACTCAGTAAGAAAGTTCTCATGATGGTTTAACTTGGGTCTTCTCTTACATTTGCAGCCAGCTACTGGTCTGGTGGGTGGCTCTGCTTTTAAGGTTTAATTGACTGTTGGCTGGGGTAGCAACAGCAAGGGGGTTTATGCATCTCTCATCATACAGTGGCTAGTTCAGGTTTGTTTCTGTGATGGTGACAAATTTCAGGAATGAAGAGAAAGCAAGTCCCAGTGCTTAACTACTATTCAAGCCTCTGCTTATGACACGTATGCCACTGTAAGTCACGTGGCCAAGTACAAGGTCAATGCAGAGGAGTTTTGCAAGGGGAAGAGATCCAGAGAGTCATGGAGACAAGAACAGATTAGTGGTAATTATCACAAAAATTTACCATAGCATGGTACTCTGAGGGTATGGCTGGCTGCATGTGCCTGTCTATCTACCTGTTTATTTATTTATCTATAAATCAGTAGAATAAATGATTAAACTCAGCTCCTGCATTTAATGGCACAACCACTGACGCATGACTGGCCTTTCACTGAAGCTAAGTGTCTGATTTGAAAGAAATGGTGTGGCCAGAGCAGCATGGTAGGCTATGAGCTCTTTAGCACCTTATATGCTCTGAACTCTTATTTTCTAATTCCTAATGTATCTCCTTGTTTGTAGTCTGTAATTACATGTGCTTTTGCTAGCTGCAGGGACAAACGGATCCTGAGGTGGCCTCCAGTGATTCCCACTTCTGAGTTCATGCCTTGTGTAATCCCTTTGCCTGCAACTTGCTTTTAACATGTAGACTATGGGGAAAAGGATGTCCTCCCTTTGATTACACAACATTTTTAAAGACTGTCTTGCTAGCAGTCTTGCTTCCATTCTACCGCTGGCCTTGAACATGTAAACTGCCCAAGGGAAAAAAAAAATAGGGGCCATGTGATATGAAAGTATGGGTGACCTCTTTCTAGGAGCTAAGAATAGTCTCTAGCTGACAGGGCCAGCAGTTTGGAACAAGAATCCAGGGCCAGCAGTTTGGAAGTTGATTCGGCCCCACTCAAGTCTCCAGATGAAAATACAGCCCAGGTGGACACCCTGAGTGTAGCCCACAAGTTACGCTGTCAGGGGATCTAGCCAAGCTGTGCCTGGACAAAGAAATTATAAGATTATAGAAGTGAGTTGTTTTAAACTACTAAATTTTGGTAATTGATCAGGCATCAATAGGAAACTAATACAACGGCAAATGTCTTCATCAGTTAACATCCACATATCTACATTAAAAGACTGTGCAAAAGTTGGCCTTGTTTTTCTTAAACTTATCCAAATAAAGCAACTGCTTTATGTTTTGTAATTAAATGGAACTGTATAATTTTCATGCTTTATACATTTTCCAGACTGTATTTACATACTGTATACTTCAGATCAAGGCAAAAGTCCTGTTTAATTAGCTTTGGGAATAAAAGACTTAATCAAAACAATTTGAAAATTATTGCTTCCTGTGTTTCGATTCTAGCCTTGACATGATGTATATTGTTATAACCTTATTTTNACATTTTCCAGACTGTATTTACATACTGTATACTTCAGATCAAGGCAAAAGTCCTGTTTAATTAGCTTTGGGAATAAAAGACTTAATCAAAACAATTTGAAAATTATTGCTTCCTGTGTTTCGATTCTAGCCTTGACATGATGTATATTGTTATAACCTTATTTTTTCCCAAAATAGTAGGAAATAATCACTTTCATTTTTATTGTATAAAGTACTGCGAATTTACAATGGCTAATCAAGTTAATTATGTGTTTAACCTGAAACTAAAGTACATGCAAAGTTCTTCATGTTTCGTATCAAAAATGTGTTTTCCTTTTGTCCAAAGATGAAGTCAGTGAAACAAAGGACTAGAACCTGTTTTTACTACTTGTAGGCCACAGGAAAATAACATTTTAATAATAAGAGCTCATATTTTAAGGTTCCTTACAGAAGAATGGCCTTGTGGTTTTCCCTACTTTCTTCAATTTCAGTCTAAATTTGGCAATAAGGAGTTCATGATCTGGGCCACAGTCAGCTCTCAGTCTTGTTTTTGCTGACTGCATAGAGCTTCTTCATCTTTGGCTGCAAAGAATATAATTGATCTCCTTTCGGTGTTGACCATCTGGTGATGTCCATGTTTAGAGTCATCTCTTGAGTAGTTTTAAGAGTATGTTTGTTATGACAGTTCATTCTCTTGGCAAAACTCTGTTAGCCTTTGCCCTGCTTCATTCTGTACTCCAGAGCCAAACTTGTCTGTTACTCCAGGCATCTCCTGACTTCCTACTTTTGTATTCCAGTCCTCTGTGATGAAAAGGGCATCTTTTTTTGGTGTTAGTTCTGGAAGGTCTTGTAGGTCATCAGAGAACCATTCAATTATAGCTTATTCAGCATTATTGATTGGGGCATAGACTTGGATTATTGTGATATTGAATGGTTTGCCTTGGAAACGAACAGAGATCATTTAGTCATTTATGAGACTGCACCCAAGTACTGCATTTTGGACTCTTTTGTTGACTCTGAGGACTACTCCATTTCTTCTAAGGGATTCTTGCCCGCAGTAGTAGATAGAATGGTCATCTTCACCCATTTCAGTTCACTGATTCCTAAAATGTCAGTGTTCACTCTTGCCATCTCCTGTTTGACCACTGCCAATTTGCCTTGTTTCATGGACCTAACATTCCAGGTTCCTATGCAATATTGTTCTTTACAGCATCAGACTTTACTTCTATCATCAGTCACATCCACAGCTGGGCACTGTTTTTGCTTTCGCTCAGTCCCTTCATTCTTTCTGGAGTTATTTCTCCACTGATCTCCAGTAGCATATTGGGCACCTACCCACCTGGGAGTTCATCTTTCAGGGTCATATATTTTTGCCTTCTCATCCTTTTCATGGGATTCTCAAGGCAAGGATACTGCAGTCATTTGCCATTCCTTTCTCTAGTGGACCACGTTTTCTCAGAACTCTCGACCATGACCTGCGTGTCTTGTGTGGCCCTACATGGCATGGCTCATAGTTTCGTTTAGTTAGACAAGGCTGTGGTCCATGTGGTCAGTTTGATTATGTTTTATATCCATTAGCAAATTAATATAGCAATATGTATTTTAATACTTTTGTCTTTTAGCTTTTATGATAAAGTGATTGATATACCACCATGACAGTAGGAGAATATGCAAATTTTGACTGTGTATCTACTTACAGTTTTTAATTCATATGTTTCCATATTGTTACTTTAGTGTCCTTTGTTTTAGTTTTGTAGAACTTCCTTTGGAATTTCCTGTAAGTTAGATCTTGTGGTGATGAACTCCTTCAATCTTTTTTTGTCTGGGAATATTTCTAAAGGATTTCTTTGCCTTTACCAGGTATAATCTTCTTGGTTAGCATTTTTGTTTTCTGTGAGCACTTTAAATATATCACCTTACTCCCTCCTGTTCTGCCTGGTTTCTTCTGAGAAATATGCTGATTTTCTTGGGGTCAGTAGGGCTCATTCCTTGTATGTAATGAGTCTCTTTTCTCTTACTGCTTCAAAATTCTTTTTTTTTCTTTTTAAATATTCAACAATTTGATTTTTATGTGTCCTGGCATAATCTTTGGGTCACTCTATCTTGATCTTTGAACTTCATGTATCTGTGTGTGCACATCCTTCCTAAGATTTGGGAAGTTTCAGCCTGTTTCTTTAAATATGCTTTCTATCATTTTCTCTATCTCCTCGAGTTCCTGGACTCACATGATATAAACTTACCCTTTTGATAGTATTTCATAGGTCTCATATGCTTTCTTCACTTCTTTCACACTTTTTGGGGGGTTTTATTCCTCTAACTAGCTTATTTCTAATGGCTTGTCATTGAATTCATCTATTATTCCTTCTACAGAATTGAGTATGCTTTTTAAGCTCTCAAGTAAAATTATTCATTTTTGTTATTATATGCTTATGCTACAGATTTTTAAAATTCTTTTTTATTGTTCAATTTCTTTATTAAAGTTCTCATTTATTTTCATTCATTGTTTTCTTGATTTCGTTTACTTGTATGTTTGGATTATATGGCATCTCTTTGAGCTTCTTTAAGATGCTTATTTTGAATTCTTTGTCAGGTAACTTGTAGACATCTATTTCATTGGGGTCATTTACTGAAGCCTTATGATTTCCTTTATTAGTGTCATTTTTGCCTTACTGTTTATGATCTGTGTAGCCTTGTGTTGGTGTCTGTGTACTTGAAAGAGCAACCACCTCTCCTGGTCTTTGCAGGCTGGCTTTAGCAGGTGAGGATCTTCTGTTAGACCCCTGGCTGATAGTCTTATCTCTAGGATTACATTTAAGCAGGATTGGAACCAGTCTCATGGCTGCTGCTAGATCCACATTAGTGTCTATAATTTGAAAGGCCTGTTACAAAGGTGTTGGGCAGACATGGGTACTTTGGTGGACAAGCCTTCCAGTAAAGCAGGCACCAGTGCAAGTGTCCACTCCAGGGTCTGCAGATACTGGGTCTGTTACCAGGTGGGTGGGTGGGTGTGGCTCCCTACACATTTCTGGGATGGCTCCTGAGAGGTCACTGGGCAGGTCTCTGGAAGGACCAGACTGGCCCTGGACCATGGTCAAGAGGGGCTGGAGCTGTCACAGGGTTGCCTCAGCATCCACTGTAAAGACTGAGGTCAGTGGGTCTGATCTCCAAGGGCACAGATCAGCATGACTCCCAGTGGATCCCGGGGCAAACAAGATTGCTGTCTGACTGCAGCTATGAGGGTCTAGAGCCGGGTTAAAGGCTACTTAAAGCTACATAGTTTGGGGTGGGGGCTTGCCTCTGGGGTTTGGATGGCAGTGTCTCCTGGAAAATCCCTAGGTGTCCAGGAGTATTCTCAGTCTTTGGTTGATAAGAGCCAAGAAACAATGCTGCTTTCAGGATTGCCAGCTGGGCCAAGGTCGGAAAGCCTGCCTCAGCATGGAAAGATGTGTCTGCTGAATAGACCTTGGGTGAGTATGAGGGTGTGACTGGTGGCCAAGAGTGGTGGTGTCAGACCTCAGGCCACTTCTGCGTCTACCACTGGGACCAAGGCTGGAGGGCTTGGGCTTGTTACCTGTGGCATGGGTGAGTATGACTCTAGGAGGTCTCCTAGCAGCTCGGGCTGGTGGCAGAACCAAGACCAAGCAGGGCTATCCCTGATTCTACAGGAGGATGGAGCCACTTCTGGGTCTGTATCTGAAACCATAGTCAGGGATCCTGTTACCTGGGCATGGGTCTGCCTTCTCAAAAGGCCCCCAGTGTCAGGACCCACTGGGTTTCACATTCTCCTACCTGGAACCCAAAGCTCCCACAGAGTCACTTTTGGCAGTGGATAAGCTGTCAAACTTTTGTTACTGAGGGAAGATACCAATGGGAGACTTTCTGTTCTGCCACCTTTCTAATGTAACTCAACATACAAGCTTTTACTTGGAGATGATGCTCACTCAGAATGTAACAGATAGCTGCTGTAGTGCCCATTTTCTTGGTACTGTTTAAGAACATGGTTTAAAGGTTGTCTTGTTAAAGTAGAGAAGAAGAGGGAGAAGGTAGGCAAGTAGACATTATGGTATTTCTTAAAAACTAAGCTGCCTACAAAATAAGCACAATGATGAATAACACCAAATTGTTGTTGTGGCAGCAAAGAGTCTTCATAGGGGTGAGTAAGAATCAGCCAGTGTCAGTTTGCATTTCTCCAAAGCCTATAGAGCTTATTAGACAGAGGAAAATTCATGATTATATTGCATATACCATTCCACATTTTCATGCATTTTTATAGGTCATTTACTTGAAGATAGATTTCAGCGAAAGCAAATATATCTTATTTCATTTAGGATGCCAAGTTGGTATGACATTTTTGCAATTGAGATAGTATTGGTGGAATAACACAATTCAATACTTGATAAATATAATTTTCTCAAGCCAAAGAAATTTAAAGTTTAAGTATTACAAAGTCTATTGTAGGAAAAAAAAAGGCAAAAAAGAAAACCATGGTGAACATAAAAATACATTATTCAAGTTACAAAGAATGATAATAAATTAAACCACTTAAAATTTCACTGAAAAATGCTACAAAACTAAAATGGTTATGCATTTGAGCAAAACATAATAATATTTTAAACTGGCAGTATTTATATTAAAATATTAAATATCAATGATGCTATAATAATGTTTTTTGAAATAGTCTTTCAGATGAATATGTCAACATATAAGTAGTTTAAGTTTAGCTCTTATAGAATATATTGAAAAGAAAGAGAATTTAGAAATGATCTAATGAAATTTTCTCAGTTTCATTGAATAAACTGAGACCAAAGATAAACAATGGCCCAGCCTAAAATATGAATTGTGGTAGTCAGAACAAGAATACTTATCACCTGATCTGAATTCTATGCTCTTAATCTGTATTATGCAGCAGTAATTATTTAATACGTCTTATTATGGGAAAATTGCATATTTTATACTTCTAAATGTAATACTTACATATCAGGTTAGATATTTACATTTTTGTGAGCATGTTGAAGATAATGTGTTTATAATTGTGGATCTGTATATGTTTACTATAACTGTAGACCTCTGTGTATTTTGCATTGGTCAGAAAGTTCATTTAGAAACGAACTTTCTGGTTAACCGAACACAAAGATGTTTTATAAACTGTGGGTCTCTGTTTATAACTGATAAAATCTCTTTAATTCATTACATAAGCTTACTAGTGTTAATACTGAAAATATTTACACAAATAATGAGTAATACTGTCTGACTACTTCCTTTATTCATATCATAAGTTATCTCATGAGGTCCTATATGTAATTGATGTCAAAACAACTAGATGGATTAGTAATTGGTTAATGACAATCAGTTATTGGTTATGATATCTAAAATTTCTTGACAGATATTATCTTGGGAAAAATGTCTCCAATTGTATAATGATCCATCATGACTCTCTTACTCATTATTTTTTCTGAATAATTTGAATGAGGATTTCTAAAACTTATGTAACAACTTTTGTTAGAATATATCTCAAGATGATAATGTTTTGTTAGTATTGTAGACAGAATCTAGAAATATTATAAATAAAGAATAAGTTGAATTTGATTAAATAAAATTTAACAGAAGTAAGTATAAGACTCTGTTTTTGCACTGCAAAAAAGGAATAAATATTAGTGCCATAATTTATGCAAAAATATAGATATTTTAGGCAGTCATTAATAATTTCTCTATGGGGCATTTAACTTATGGTAAAGAATATGCCTGCAATGCAGGAAACCCCAGTTCGATCTCTGCATCAGGAAGAACACCTGGAGAACGAAATGGCAACCCACTCCAGGGAAGAAGGATCTGGCCTGGAGGATCCCATGCACAGAGGGGCCTGGTGGGCTACAGTCCATGGGATTGCAGAGTCAGATACTACTAAGCGACTAACAAATGGGCGTATTTTGCTCCAGGCTTTTTGCCAAGTCCTCAATTAAGTAGAGTAGTAAACTAAAGTCGCAGAATATTGAGAGATATGTACCAGTAAAGAAGTTTTTCAATTTAAGATAAATTGCTTAATAAGGTGTTATTCACAATTTCATCAGCTTTAAGCTGTCAGTTTCTTTAAATTGTTTCATATATACATTCACAAGTAGAGGAGATTGCCACCTCCTGCCCACCATCTTAGGCAATGTAGAGCAAAAGGTCTAGATCATAGAAAATTTCTTTAGTCTTCCACAAATCCATTTATCAGTTATTTGCCTTCCAAAGCTAATAACCAGAGATGATCTCCAATTGCAACTTTGACTATTTGATTTGTAAAGAGGGCATCCTCTATCATCTATAGAGATTTTATAAAGCAGAAAAATGCAAAATGCTCATGTCATATAACAATATTTAAAGTCAAAGAGCATCTCTCATATTTGTTTCATCCATTTGTAATTTATTCTAATTGTCTCATTGGAAGGGGGCAGCCTGAGCCTTATATTGACATATACTCCTAGTAAAGTAAATAGAAATAATTTATATGAGTTGATAATGATGTTCATCCTTTTTTTTTTTTGTCCGTAAGTTCATAATTATTTGGTTAATCCTAGGTATTAAACTTAAGGAGAAACCTCAACAAGAAGAACACAGTCAGGGGATAACAACGAGATAGAAGTGAAGTGAAGTTGCTCAGTCGTGTCCGACTCTTTGTGACCCCGTGGACTGTAGCCTGCCATGCTCCTCTGTCCATGGGATTTTCCAGGCAAGAGTACTAGAGTGGGTTGCCATTTTCTTCTTTAGAGGATCTTCCCGACCCAGGGCTCGAACCTGGGTCTCCCGCAGTGTAGGCAGATGCTTTACCATCTGAGCCAAAAGGGAAGCTTGTGATAGAAGAGATAGAAGGATATGTTGAAATAATGTAGTATGAAAAATAATGGAAGGATATAAGTTTAATTTGAGGGTCTATCTGTGTTATGGTAGCTGCCTTTTAACACATTTTTGTACAACTTTAACAGTGTAATTAGGGGAGTTAGGATCTATAATTATAGAGTGAAGGAAGAAACAGCTCACAAAATGAAGGACCTGTGCAACAGAAATCTGTATATGACATGAGTAATCTCTGGCTTGAAAATTTCTGATCATGGAAATGGCTTATGCAGACGCTTGAAAGTCATTTATCAGGATGTTGGTTCCTTAAGAATAAATGTCCCTTCCCTGTAAGCTCAGAAATTCTATGATTTTGTGTGTTTCTTGATACCGCTGTTCATCACAGTCTAACACAGAACTTATTTGGCACTGAACTGTAATCTTATGTATTACGAGGTAAATATAACCATCTGTGAAACTTAAGATAAAAGAAACCTCAAAAGTAATCTTGTGCTGCTTTATTCAAATAATGCATAAGACTCTCCTCTGTGTTTCTTTTTAGCCTATGCATGTGTTGATATTGGGGCTTTTCACAGGTGGCACTGGTGGTAAAGAACCTGCCTGCCAATGCAGGAGACGTAGGAGATGTGGGTTCCATCCCTGGGTCAGGAAGATCCCCTGGAGGAGAGCGTGGCAACCCACTCCAGTATTCTTGCCTAGACAATCCCATGGACAGAGGAGCCTGGTGGGCTAGGGTCCATTGGGTTGCAAAGAATCCGACACGATGGAAGTGACTTAGCACAGCTCGTGTGTTGATATTAGTGTGCATAATGCAGAGCAGAGAGGTGAGCAGACTAACATTGTATCAGTAGTAAACTCACCATTCTCTCTGGTATCTCAGAAGTTTCTACACATTTGAAGAGTTACTTTCTAATAATATCAGGCTCAAGTTTTCCCAATTTAACTTAATCCATTTGTTCATCTCATACCTTAATAATCTCAGTGAAATGCACAATAATTCCTGTCCTTTCTCTTCTTACACCTTTCTGATATTTGTAGGTTTTCCTGATAGCTCAGTTGATAAAGAATCTGCCTGCAGTGTGGGAGACCTGGATTCGATCCCTGAGTTGGGAAGATCCTCTGGAGAAGGGAAAGCCTACCCATTCCAGTATTCTGGCCTGGAGAATTCCATGGACTGTATGGTTGATGGGGTCTCAAAGAATCAGACAGGACTCAGACACTTTCACTTATCATCTTACCTTTTAGTATCTTTTGCACGGTTATAGGACTTCGATTCTTTAATCTTTCATTAGTCAAAACCTATATTGCCTTAATCATCTGTTACACTTCTCTGAACTCCCTTTACAAGTCTTTTATCTACAGTGCCCTGGTACTGAGATGTCTAAAGATAAGTCTTTAATAATAAGTGAGAATGAGTAAGTGTAGCAAGCCTGGTCTTGAGGCTCCATACATTGGGAAATAAACAGTTATTGTATCTCCGTGCTATATTTTTCTGTACAACATAGAGGGACTTAAGTTTCTTTAAAATGTCTTGGTTAGAGGGAGAAGCTGTAGTGGTAAGAGGCAGATTTTTTTTTTTTTCTTTTCTTTTCTGAATCTAGTTCCCTGTGTTGTTTTTCTTGTCAAAGTATTATTCATGCTTTCTGCTTTAACTCAAAAATCAGTGTTTAAATTCATTGAATTTCTAGTTTACCTTTTCCTTTTGTTTAGCTCTATGATTTTAAGCTATAACTTGGATTCACACATTTCATAAGATGATACCCAAATATATCCACTACATTGTGAAATGTTTCAGAATTAAACAGGTTAGTGTCTTAAAAGAGTAAAAGTTAATTACCTCCTGAATATCAAGCACATTTGAAAGTAGCTACTTCAATTTTTAAATTTGCTTTTTGTGGAGTTTATAGCTGGAAGAAGAAGAGATGCAGTTTTTCTTTTTTCCTTTTTTTCCCCTTCCTTATATTTCTTTTAAACTAGCCTCTGAATATCAGCTCTGATTTGTACAATTTTCATCACTCACACATCCTAGAGCTATTATTACATTTGATTAGGGGCTTTATTCTTCTCTGCCCCAGAGTCAGACTCTTTCTATACTTTGAATCTAGGTCTCCAGGAGACATTAATGTCTTTTCTTGAAACCTAACTTCTCCTTTCACTTACCAGTTTTTCCTTCTTCAACACTGTCATTTTCTGATCTCTAAGCCAAAGGGGAAAGTCACCAAACCATGAAATCAATGAAGAATTGAAAACTCAGAATTCTTCTTTAACTACTACCTCAGAAATAGTTAGATTTCTTGTCCATTATACTTTGATTTGGCAATCAGTTCCTACCTTGAAACTAAAACCCACAAACATATAGTTTCTTTAGTGATGGAATTGATTTGCAATATGCTGAAACGAATGTAGTTAGTAATATGGACATGAGTCACTTCATTTGTATTTCAAATGACTTAACTGACTTCAGGGAATGATAGTAATCATGAATTGAAGCAGAGTTTTATGTATATATATTTTTTTAACACGAGAGGATGAGTCAATTTAAGTAACTCTTTCAAGACCGATGATTCCTGGTTGTTATTTTTATAATTCAAGTTACCTGAATAGTAATATAAATTTGTTTTGAAAACTTGGAACCAACTTCAGCTTTGAAATCACAGTCTATCATTAAAGCTATAGACATACTTTGTAATTTACTGCACATACACACAAATACATACAGGGTTAAAAAAATTCAAAACAGGCAGTGCACGGATCCAGTAATTATGATTAATATGTTGTTTGGAATTAAAGTTGTATCCTTTTAATTGTCACATCTCGGTGGGAATAGAAATAAAAACTTGCAATTAGGTGATTGGCCTGATTATGAAAGCTTCATTGGCATGGATTGTGTGGAGAGAATCTTTTTTTTTTTCCCCTCAAACAACTATAGTCTGATAAGATATAAGCACAACTATATCATATGCTCAAATAACTAAAGCATGATAATGCTGTAGTTGTTTTCTCAAGCTACTATAGCATTGAGCAGCCATACTGGCTTTGATGTTACCTCAAATTAACAAATGTATACAAAGTGAATCATCAAAGCATGCTAAAACTATTTTATAACTGTGAGGCATCATTTTTGAATTAAAAATGTTTGCACTATTTTAGTAAAATAAACTAACTTTAAAAAATTATAATGAGTTAGGTATATTGAACTAAAGCCTCCACCAGTTAAATGAATCTGTAATAGGTTTGTCATTATTAGGCACTGAACAGTTTCAACTCTGATACATATCCTAATGTATATTACTGTGGGACATGTAGACAGAGGTCAATAAGAGAATTTTTCTTTTTAATCTAAAAGAACTTATGGGAGGAAAACCCTCTAAGTAAAAGAGCTGTAAACAATGAATTGGTCACTATGAATTATTTTTATGAATGCTTAATGTAGTTATTTAACAACATGCTATTGTCATTTTCTTTCTTTCATGCTGTTCTCTGTGTTCCTGATAGTGGAAATCAGAATTTCAACAGATAAGGTCATCTAATTCGTATTGTGATATAGCAAACCGTAAGTATTCATTGAGGATCACTTAGGCAGTCTTAGTAATCTGCAGTGAAACAGAAAGGTTCTGGGCACAAGTTCCTATACTTAATAAGATGGGTTTTAAATAACAGTAATAATTCATATAAAATCTTAAATATGTTGAAATATTTAAGAGAATAAACTACATCACGTACTTTAGAAACCTCATTTACTCTGATTTCCAATGTTATTTAGGAATTAACTTTATATTTCCCAAATACTGTTTAGACATCTAATTTCCTGTTACTATATAGCTGAGTTTGAATGTTGTGCAAGTGTGTGTCTGTGTATTGACTCAAACTACATTTCCTGCAAATAAGATCTGTGATCTATAGCAAATTGGATTATATGAAAACATGGAGGACAAAATTAAAATATGTAAGTTATTTTCCTTGTCACATTACCAAGGGGTAGTGTTATCATTTTCAAGGAACCACAAAAGGATCACCTTTAGAAAATAGAAAAGGATCACTTTGAAAAAGGGGAAGGATAAAGTCTTATTTACTGTATTTATAGTGTCGACAGGTGTTCTGGGTGAGATAGATACCACCTCACCCCTCGTCAAAAACTACTTATATTGTGAAGATTGTTTACTGTTATTTTATAGTGGAAATCTGGCTCAAAATAATGCCTTGTGTAATACTCTACTCTTTGAAAACAATATTAAGAGACATACCGGTAAAACATACAGATGTACTTGGACTTCTATGTAGGTTAAAAGGTCACCTCAGGAAAAGATAATCATTTTCTATTAATGCTGAAACTACTTTGCACTTCCCTGAACTATGTGGAAGGACACAGTGTCTTATTAGAAGATTAGTTTACATTATAGTCTGACAAGAATGACTTGTAAAGTGTGATTCATGTCCTGAAACAACACACTAAAGATAATTTCTCCCCTGTCTAGTCTGTAGTAATGAGAATAACCAAGAAGCTACATCACAGACTTTATAGATCTGTAAACATATACAAAATCAGGTCACCCTATGCCATCATTGTCATTCGCCATTCATATGTACTATATTTATTCCATTTATTCAGAACCATACTTGTACTAAAGAGGGAATAGGATCAAATATTTAATTTACAGAAATATTGCCACCTTTCCTAAGTGAGCAGAGTATCAAATGATAGGAGGAGAGAATATCAATTAAAGATGCTGTGTGAATTTAATCTGTAATTTATATATTGATCTATTCAGTGTAAGAAAAACTTTGTCCAGCTAATGAACTCAAGGCCAAGCAATTAAGATTTATTTAAATATTTAAGGAACTATCAAAATTGTCTAAAAATAATAGATTAGGCAACCTATAGTCTTTATTGTCAGGTCAGGGTATAAATATGAAAGGATGCCTACTGGTACATTTATTATAATTTGTTTAATTATCACTGTATGAATCATACAAAATATGAAAGAGGAAATTTGCAATATATCTACTATAAAATATTTGAGAGAGATAATAATTATGAATTGATTCCGCTATATATATTCTTGCTGTTCAGTTGCTAAGTTGTGTCTGACTCTTTTGTGACTCTGTGGACTAGCCCACCAGGCTCCTCTGTCCATGGGTGATTTCCCATGCAAGAACACTGGAGTGGGTTGCCATTTCCTACTCCAGGGAATCTTCCTGGCTCAGGGATCGAACCCACCTCACCTGCATTGACAGGCAGATTCTTTACCACTGGGAAGATGATTGATTACTTATTGTAGAATTATTTACTGTATTAGTCAATGAATTGAAATGTAGTAACTTTTAAAGTATATTATTAGTCAAGAAAGCAAGAGTGGTTGAGTCATGTCCGACTCTTTGCGACCCCATGGACTATACAGTCCATGGAATTTTACAGGCCTTTTCCCTTCTCCAGAGGATCTTCCCAACTCAGGGATTGATCCCAGGTCCCCCACTTTGCAGGCAGATGCTTTACCAGCCGAGCCACAAGGGAAGCCCAAGAATACTGGGATGGGTAGCCTATCCATTCTCCAGGGGATCTTTCCAACCCAGGAATCATTGCAGGCAGATTCTTAACCAGCTGAGCTATGAGGGAAGCCCAGATGTTTTGGGACCCTGGCTCTGTGCTATAGACCCCAGAGGCTAAGGTACCTAATGTTGATGCCAACTCCTTGCTCCTCCTGGAGAAGTGCTTATCTGGTGAGGTTTCCTCCCTACTGTGTGCTGCACACTGGGGATCAGCAGAGAAAGTTTCTCTGCATCTCTTACTTGTCTTAATACAGTTTTTTGTATCCCCTGTTGTAGAACAGGTGTTCAGATAGTTTGTAGGTTTTTTCCTAAGGTTTTTTCTAAGCCCATATTATTAATATATAATACTAATGTTGTATATTATTAAACAGAGTATTCCTTAACTAAGACAGATATTATTATTTGTACATTATATGTTACAAAGATGATAACTACATTTGATGGTTTCTGATATTGTTATTATCAGTAATTAATGACAATATAGATACCATTTAAATGTATTTTAAAACATCCTAGATATTTTTCAAAACCCTGTTCAAATTCCATCTTATTAATAGATATTTATCTGGCCCACCCTCAGAAGGATTAGTTATTCTTCTGCTTCTTATTCAGTTTTCTATTATATATTTATCATTTTATTAAATTTATTAATCTATTGTTAATTAATTAAATTAGTTTTATTTAAGTTAAATTTTAATTTAATCATTAATTTACACATAGACTCCCTCTTGAAGTCTTGAACTTATAGAAAGTATCTGTCCATCTTCTTTATATATGGGAGACATTATCAGCTACTTTGGATAAGACTTCTTGAAATGAAACAGTATAATATGGGAAAGCCTTGGATAAGAAGTTACACTGGAAATAGTGAAACTGATGACTGGCAACAGAGATAAATGTTGAGGTGAAAAATGAATGAACTTTAAGCTCTTTTTAAGGGGCTAGAGATGGTGATGGACAGGGAGGTTTGACATGCTGCGATTCATGGGGTTGCAAAGAGGCGGACACGACTGAGTGACTGAACTGAACTGAACTGAACTGAGAGATGTTTGCATGCACCTTGCCTCACATGATCATAAGAAAGGCCTCCCTGGCTTTCCAGGTCTTAGGAGACATGCAGTGGGAATACAGTCTAGAGTGAAGCGCCCTTGTGACTGGAAACTGGCTGCTTGTGTGCTGATTGCAAAGGGAAGGCTTGGGAGATAGGAGAGGTCTTCCTTCTGGTGCTTCAGCAGAGGGCTCAGGAGCTTGCCTGATCAACTGGAACAAAAGCGTGTGGCTCCCTCCATTTCTCTTTGCCAGTGCCTGAGAGAATCCAATAGTCTGATCTGAATGAGTACTGTGGGAATGCTAAATTGTCAACAATCAAGAGAAAAGTATCAATAGTTCTCAAAGTAACTAGAGGGATAAACACCTAGCCCAAAGCCTAGACAAGCAGAATCTGCTAGGCAGAAATGATGATGAGTAAGAGTTTAACTTCCAGAAAAAATATTAATAGTGTTCCAAGAAAGCCACTTATTATTAACTTTTCCTCCAACTCCTTTAGGAAAGTATGATTTCTAAATTAAAAGAAGTCACTATATGAACAAATAGGCTTCCCACATGGCTCAGTGGTAAAGAATCTGCCTGCCAATACAGGAGATGCTAGGGATGCAGGTTGGATCCTAAAGTCGGGCAGATCCTCTGGAGAAGGAAATGGCAACCCACTCCAATATTCTTGCCGGGAATACTCCCATGCCACAAAGGAGCCTAGGAGGCTACAGTCTATGTGGTTGCAAAGATTCAAATGACAGTGGCTAAACAACATTAGACCATTCAGGTATGACCTAAATCAAATCCCTTGCAATTATACAGTGAGAGTGAGAAGTAGATTTAAGGGACTAGATCTGATAGACAGAGTGCCTGAAAAACTGTGGATGGAGGTTCATGACATTGTACAGCAGACAAGGATCAAAACCATCCCCAAGTAAAAGAAACGCAAAAAAGCAAAATGGCTGTCTGAGGAGGCTTTACAAATAGCTGTGCAAAGAAGAGAAGTGAAAAGCAAAGGAGAAAAGAAAAGATATACCTATTTGAATGCAGAGTTCCAAAGAACGAGAAGAGATAAGAAAGCTTTCCTCAGTGATCAGTGCAAAGAAATAGAGGAAAACAATAGAATAGGAAAGACCAGAGATCTCTTCAAGAAAATTAGAGATACTAAGGGAACATATCATGCAAAGATAGGCTCAATAAAGGACAGAAATGTTAGGGACCTAACAGAAGCAGAAGATATTAAGAAGAGGTGGCAAGAATACACAGAACTATACAAAAAAAAAGGTCTTCAAAACCCAGATAATCACGATGGTGTGATCACTCACCTAGAGCCAGACATCTGGAATGTGAAGTCAAGTGGGTCTTTGGAGACATCACTATGAACAAAGCTACTGGAGGTGATGGAATTCCCGTTGAGCTATTTCAAATCCTAAAAGATGATGCTGTGAAAGTACTGAAGTCAATATGCCAGCAAATTTGGAAAACTCAGCAGTGGGCACAG
>SJYV01036056.1:48410-148350 GCA_006410875.1 Neotragus pygmaeus
AACAACATTAGACCATTCAGGTATGACCTAAATCAAATCCCTTGCAATTATACAGTGAGAGTGAGAAGTAGATTTAAGGGACTAGATCTGATAGACAGAGTGCCTGAAAAACTGTGGATGGAGGTTCATGACATTGTACAGCAGACAAGGATCAAAACCATCCCCAAGTAAAAGAAACGCAAAAAAGCAAAATGGCTGTCTGAGGAGGCTTTACAAATAGCTGTGCAAAGAAGAGAAGTGAAAAGCAAAGGAGAAAAGAAAAGATATACCTATTTGAATGCAGAGTTCCAAAGAACGAGAAGAGATAAGAAAGCTTTCCTCAGTGATCAGTGCAAAGAAATAGAGGAAAACAATAGAATAGGAAAGACCAGAGATCTCTTCAAGAAAATTAGAGATACTAAGGGAACATATCATGCAAAGATAGGCTCAATAAAGGACAGAAATGTTAGGGACCTAACAGAAGCAGAAGATATTAAGAAGAGGTGGCAAGAATACACAGAACTATACAAAAAAAAAGGTCTTCAAAACCCAGATAATCACGATGGTGTGATCACTCACCTAGAGCCAGACATCTGGAATGTGAAGTCAAGTGGGTCTTTGGAGACATCACTATGAACAAAGCTACTGGAGGTGATGGAATTCCCGTTGAGCTATTTCAAATCCTAAAAGATGATGCTGTGAAAGTACTGAAGTCAATATGCCAGCAAATTTGGAAAACTCAGCAGTGGGCACAGGACTAGAAAAAGTCAGTTTTCATTCTAATCCCAAAGAAAGGCAATGCCAAAAAAATGCTCAAACTACCACACAATTGCACTCATCTCACACACTAGTAAAGTAATGCTCAACATTCTCCAAGTCAGGCTTGAACAATAAGTGGACCATGAACTTCCAGATGTTCAAGCTCATTTTTGAAAAGACAGAGGAACAAGAGATTAAGTTGCCAACATCTACTGGATCATCGAAAAAGCAAGAGAGTTCCATAAAAACATCTATTTCTGCTTTATTGACTATGCCAAAGCCTTTGACTGTGTGGATCACAATAAACTGTGGAAAATTCTGAAAGAGATGGGAATACCAGACCACCTGACCTGCCTCTTGAGAAACCTATATGCAAGTCAGGAAGCAGCAGTTAAACCTGGACATGGAACACCAGACTGGTTCCAAATAAGAAAAGGAGTTCATCAAGGCTGTATATTATCATCCTGCTTGTTTAACATATATGCAGAAAATATCATGAGAAATGCTGGGCTGGATGAAACACAAGCTGGAATCAAGATTTCTGGGAGAAATATCAGTAACCTCAGATATGCAGATGCAACCACCCTTATGGCAGAAGTTAAAGAGAAACTAAAGAGTCTGTTGATGAAAGTGAATGAGGAGAGTGAAACAGTTGGCTTAAAGCTCAACATTCAGACAACGAAGATCATGGCATCCGGTCCCATCACTTCATGGCAAATAGATGGGGAAACAGTGGCAGACTTTATTTTTTGGGGCTCCAAAATCACTGCAGATGGTTATTGCAGTCGTGAAATTAAGACACTTACTCCTTGGAAGGAAAGTTATGGCCAACCTAGACAGCATGTTAAAAAACAGAGACATTACTTTGCCAAGAAAGTCCGTCTAGTCAAGGATCTGGTTTTTCCAGTAGTCGTGTATGGATGTGCGAGTGAGTTGGACTGTAAAGAAAGCTGAGCATCGAAGAATTGATGCTTTTGAACTGTGGTGTTGGAGAAGACCCTTGAGAGTCCCTTGGACTGCAGAGAGATCCAACCACTCCATCCTAAAAGAGATCAGTCCTGAGTGTTCATTGTAAGGACTGATGTTGAAGGTGAAATTCCAAAACTTTGACCACCTGATAAGAGCTGACTCATTTGAAAAGAGGAGAAGAGGACAACAGAGGATGAGATTGGTTGGATGGCATCACTGACTCAGTGGACATGAGTTTGAGTAAAGTCTGGGAGTTGGTGCTGGACAGAGAGGCTTGTTGTGCTGCAGTCCATGGGGCTGCAAAGAGTTGGACATGACTGAGTGACTGAACTGAACTGACTGAAACAACAGCAACAGGTAAACAAGCAAAAATAAGACTATGGTCACTGTTGAGGAAGAAATATCACCAGTGTGAAAGAAATATGAAAATCGTGTGTCAAGAATTCCAGAGCAGAATTTTTCAATTCTTGCATGTTTTTAGATTATTGAGCAGTCAGTGGGGGTACATGTGTGCTGAGATATTGATTTTCCACAAGCTGTGAAGGCCTCTAGTGGCCAAGGTGCCCAGGTTGCTACCATGTGCAGACTACTTCATTGGCCAATGATGCTATAAAAAAGAAATGAAAGATTCTGGGAGCTCTGATTCAGAAGTTAAACCCAAAGGAGTCACGTGTGAATAACTGAAACTCTAAAAAGAGAGTAAGAAAGAAGAGAAATAGTAAAGGAAAACATTTTCATCAAAATCAAGTGGACTGTTCATTTGAATATTCTCACTGAGGTGTAGGGAGTATAAAGGAAGCAACACAAACAGTATGCCTTCATATACCCAGTTCGAGGAAAGTACTGGAAAATGTGCTGCAACCAAATGCAATTTGAAGCAGAAAAATATAGAAAATACAGAAGCAGGAGGAAAATTTTTAAATTAATATTAGGATATTAATTAAATTAAAATTATAAATTAGTATTGCTTTTAGGGTTAATATTAGGATTATGTAATTAATGCTAGGAATGGGCTTCCCTGGTGGCTCAGATGGTAAGGAATCCACCTGCAGTGTGGGAGACTTGGGTTTGGTCCCTGGGTCAGAAAGATCCCCTGGAAAAGGGCATAGCAACCCCCTCCAGCATTCTTGCCTGGAAAATCCCCATGGACAGAGGAGCCTGACGGGCTACAGTACATGGGGTTGCAAAGAGTTGGACACGACTGAGTGACTAAGCACAGCACTGCACAATATTAGGAATATGTAATAACATATAATTATATAATTATGTGGCTTGGATTATGTTATAAGGATTATGTAAACAACAGAAATATTGGAAGACATTGCTCCTCTAAAAATTCTTGAATTTAAGGAAGAGTGTAGTGAGAAGAAAGGAAAAAAAAAGTACTCTAAAGACTTTGTTAGCATGGGAGAAGTAGTTGAATAAGTTAAATATTTTTGTGTTGGATTCACTGTTATTATTAATATAAATATGAAACAGATGATGTAGGATGGCTTCAGATGGGAGTTATAACAATTTGTTTTAGTACCACTCCAGGAAGGAAGGTTCCTTCCTTACCTGCCTCGTTCCTTTTTTCCCCCTTAGTCTTATGTTCCTGGGATTGCACTCACCATTGGTATTAGCATATAAACTTTTGCCTTAAATGCTATCTTCTATTGTAAAGTTAAATTTAAAAATAAATAAATTTAAAAAAAAAAAAAGAAAAAAAAGAAAATAAATGCTACTGACACCAAACAAATTGTGGAACTTTCAAATTAATAGCTTAGAAAGGAAAGGGAATGAAGAAAATCAAACATAATCTGAAAAAATATAGATACAGGCATTAAGAAGTACACAATAATAGAGAAAGATGCAAAACAACATAATGTTTTTAAAGGTATTGATTTTCCTATTAAACAATTCAGGCTTTATGATTGTGTTAATTAAACAAAGTTCAGCAGCAGAGGTTTTATTAGAAATGTCTAAATCCTAGTAACAGAGTATAAATAAAGGAGTGGATGAAGATATTTCAGGCAATTGTAACTGACAAGAAGCAAAAATCATAGTGAAAATAGGTAAAATTGAATTCAAATTAAAAGTATTAATTGGGACTGTTAAATTAATTAAAGAGGCCATTAGACTGGTTCTAATATCTTGGCAGTGTACATAAGCAAATAAAAACATAAGCCTTTAATTCCTCAAGGCTAAGAAATGAAAACTTGAAGAAACCAATTTCAAACAGCCGAGGAGACTTTCCCAAATATTGCATTTGCTTAAGCCATAGCCTATCAAATAACGTCCTTGCTTTGCTTTTTACTCTTTTACACAAGTCTCTCCTCTGAGCTTCTGTCAGTTCCCTACCGCTTCAGGTTTGGCACTGACTGATTTGAGTTTATTTTTGCTTAAACAAAGTATTAAAATGTTTAATATGCCTCAGATGATCTTTTAACAGAACAAAATAAAGTATAATAAAATAACAATAGATACAGAAAACATGTCATATTTGTAACAGTTTATGATGTCAATCTGCAACTCTCCTACATAGAACTTGAAACCTAAACCTAAACAGTATGCTAAAGCAAAGAAGATATTAATAAAATACTCACAGACAAGTAAAAATGAAGACACAAGATCCCAATTCAATGGGATACAGCAAAAATAATTCTAAAAGGAAAGTTAATAGTGATACAAGCCTACAGCAGGAAACAAACAAAATCTCAAATAAACAACCTAAACTTCCACCTAAAGAAAGTGGGGGAAAGAACAAAGAAATCCAAAGTTAGAAGGAAAGAAATCATGAGGATAAGAGCAGAAATAAAGGAAACAAACAAACAACAAAAAAAATAGAAAAGCTCAATTAAAGTAAGAGCTGGTTCTTTGAAGAGAAAAAGAAAAGTGATAAGCCGTTAGTCAGACTCATCAGGGAATAAAAGAGAGGGCTCAAATCAATAAAATGAGAAATGGAAAAGAAGTTAGAACCAGCACCACAGAAACACAAAGAATCATAAGCCTTTACTATGAACAATTATTTGCTGATAAAATGGGCATCATGGAAGACAAGAACAAGTTCCCAGGAATGTACAATCTTTCAAGTCTGAATCAGTAAGTAATAGAGAATATGAACAGATTAATTACCAGTAGTGAAACAGAATTACTCATTTAGAACATCCCCATAAAAATAAAGAACCAGATGAATTCACAGGTGAATTCTACCAAACGTTTATAGAAGAGTTAGTCTCTGTCCTTCTCAAACAATTTTAAAAAGTTATAGAGGGAGGAACACTCCTGAACTTATTTCACAAAGTGAGAATCAGCCTGATGTCAAAACTAGACAAAGACATCAGTTCAGTTCAGTCACTCAGTTGTGTCCTATTCTTTGTGACACCATGGACTGCAGCACGGAAGTCTTCCCTGTCCATCACCAGCTCTCAGAGTTTGCTCACACTCATGTCCACTGGGTCGGTGATGCCATCCAACTATCTCATCCTCTGTCGCACTTTCTCCTCCTGCCTTCAATCTTTCCCAGCATCAAAGTTGTTTCCAATTTGTCAGTTCTTCCAACAGGTGGTAAAAGTAATGAAGTTTCAGCTTCAGCATCAGTCCTTCCAATGAATATTCGGGATAGATTTCCTTTAGGATTGACTAATTTGATCTGCATACAGTAAAGGAACTCTTCAAGAGTCTTCTCCAACACCACAGATCAAAAGCATCAATTCTTTGATGCTCAGCTTTTTTTATACTAAAACTTGTACATCCATACATGACTACTGGAAAAACCATAGCCTTGACATTTGGACCTTTGTTGGCAGAGTGATGTTTCTGCTTTCTAATATGATGTCCAGTTTGGTCACATGTTTCTTCCAAGGAGTAAGCATCTTTCAATTTCATGGCTGCAGTCACCATCTTCAGTGATTTAGAAGCCCCTAAAAATGAAGTCTCTCACTGTTCCACTGTTTCCCCATCTGTTTGCCAAAAAATGATGAGACTAGATGCCATAACTTAGAATCTTGAGTTTTAAGCCAGCTTTTTCACTCTCCTCTTTCACTTTCATCAAGAGGTTCTTTAGTTCCTCTTTGCTTTCTGCCATAAGGGTGGTATCATCTGCTTATCTGAGGTTATTGATATTTCTCCCAGCAATCTTGATTCCAGCTCATGCTTCATCCAGCTAGGCATTTCCAGTAATGTACTCTGCATAAAAAGTTAATTAAACAGAGTGACAGTAAACAGCCTTGACGTACTCCTTTCCCAATTTGGAACCAGTCTGTTGTTTCATGTCAGGTTCTAACTGTTGCTTCTTGATGTGCATACAGATTTCTCAGGAGGAAGGTAAGGTGGTCTGGTATTCCCATCTCTTTCAGAATTTTCCACAGTTTGTTGTGATCTATAGAGTCAAACTGTTTGGCGTAGTCAATGACACAGAAGTAGATATTTTTTCTAAAACTCTCTTGCTTTTTCTAGATTCCAGTGGATGTTGGCAATTTGATCTCTGGTTCCTCTGCCTTTTCTAAATCCAGCTTGAACATCTGGAAGCTCCCAGTTCACATATTGTTGAAGCCTGGCTTGGAGAATTACTTGAGCATTACTTTGTTAGCATGTGAGATGAGTGCAATTGTGCAGTAGTTTGAGCATTCTTTGGCATTGCCTTTATTTGGGATTGGAATGAAAACTTACCTTTGCCAGTCCTGTGACCACTGCTGAGTTTTCCAAATATGCTGGCATATTTCACAGCATCATCTTTTAAGGTTTGAAATGGCTCAACTGGAATTCCACTTCCACTACCTTTGTTTATAGTGATACTTCCTGAGGCCCACTTGACTTTTGCATTCCAGGGTGTCTGGCTCTAGGTGAGTGATCACACCATCATGGTTATCTGGGTCATAGAAATATTTTGTTGTATAGTTCTTCTGTGTATTCTTGCCACCTCTTCTTAATATCTTCTGCTTCTGTTAGGTCCATACCATTTCTGTCCATTATTGAGCCCATCTTTGCATGAAATGTTCCTTTGGTATCTCTGATTTTCTTGAAGAGATCTCTAGTCTTTCCCATTCTATTGTTTTCCTCTATTTTTTTGCATTGATCTCTGAGGAAAGCTTTCTTATCTCTCCTTGCTATTCTTTGGAACTCTGCATTCAGATGGGTATATTTCCTTTTCTTTTTTGCCTTTCACTTATCTTTTCTCAGCTATTTGTAAAGCCTCTTCAGACAATTGTTTTGCCTTCTTACATTTCTTTTTCTTGGGGATTTTCTTGATCAGTGACTCCTATAAAATGTCACGAATCTCCGTCCATAGTATTTCATGGACTCTGTTTATCAGATCTAATCTCTTGAATCTATTTCTCACTTCCACTGTATGATCATAAGGGATTTGATTTAGGTCTTACCTGAATGGTCTAGGTTTTTCCTACTTTTTTCAATTTAAATCTGAATTTTGCAATAAGGTGTTCATGATCTGAGTCACAGTCAGCTCCCAGTCTTGCTTTTGCTGACTGTATAGAGCTTCTCCATCTTCAGCTGCAAGGAATATAATCAATCTGATTTCAGTATTGACGATCTGATGATGTCCATGGGTAGAGTTTTCTCTTGTGTTGTTGGAAGTGGGTGTTTGCTATGACCAGTGCGTTCTCTTGGCAAAACTNTCTTGAGAGTCCCTTGGACTGCAAGGAGATCCAACCAGTCCATTCTGAAGGAGATCAGCCCTGGGATTTCTTTGGAAGCAATGATGCTAAAGCTGAAACTCTGGTACTTTGGCCACTTCATGCGAAGATTTGACTCATTGGAAAAGACTCTGATGCTGGGAAGGATTGGGGGCAGGAGGAGAAGGGGACGACCGAGGATGAGATGGCTGGATGGCATCACTGACTCAATGAACATGAGTCTGAGTGAACTCTGGGGGTTGGTGATGGACAGGGAGGCCTGGTGTGCTACAATTCATGGGGTCGCAAAGAGTCGCACACAACAGAGCAACTAAACTGAACTGTACATATATTTGATAAAAATCATGAGATTTGAATTCTTGATAAAAATTCTGAAATAATTCTAATTTGATATTAATCTGAAATTCTTTTTCTGGAATTAGAATTTTTACTATCAATTCAAATATTTGAACTTATAGATTTAAACTTTTCCTTTATTTTCTGAGCCTTTTCTCTCTCTCAGTTTCACAGTTAGGAGTTCCTAGAACTTATAATGATATTACCTTAATTGATAATGGTATGGGATTAGGAGTCATCANTTCTGGAATTAGAATTTTTACTATCAATTCAAATATTTGAAGTTATAGATTTAAACTTTTCCTTTATTTTCTGAGCCTCTCAGTTTCATAGTTAGGAGTTCCTAGAACTTATAATGATATTACCTTAATTGATAATGGCATGGGATTAGGAGTCATCAGAGACTTTTCAGAAAGCTCTAATAAGCAGGAATATTTTTTTTTCTTCTCCTTTTAGCTGAATGACACAAGATAGCTGCTGAACGTAAACACTTAAGAACAGCCGTACCTTATTCTTTATGTTTTTCATTGACCACGATTCCTACCGGAATATTATTTCTTCTGGAATTGTGCCTTAGTGTATTGACAATAAAGACTGAGTGAGATATATATTTTCTCAACAAGATACATTAAAATGATTAATTATTCAGTTATGTTTAAAACTATTGCTTGTAAAACAAAATTACCTGGACACGTTGTTTTAAAACCAGCTTTTTTCCCATCAGTCTCTCTCACCATCAGAATATTTTCTCCATAATGCCCTGGTTGTCACTCAGTTCAGTTTGTGCATTCTACACCTGACTTCCCCTCATGTTATCAAAACTCACTTTTTCTAGAGGTTTAGAATATTACTAGTAGCTGGGGATGAAACTATGTGGTTGGAAGAAGAGATTTTCTCTAACTGGGGGAAGATTTCCTCCTCCACAGTATTCGGGTTTTTTCCTTTATTTCTGGGATTTGGCTCCTGGATACCATTTGTCGTTTACAGTGTTATATCCCCCTGGCAATTTCCCTCGCACCTCCACTGCAGCTACTGCTGCCGCCATTTTCTCCAGGCATCATTTCTTGAGACATCCTCTACTCATTTCATATGCAATTCTATGTAAAGGGCATCTGCTTTTCCCTGCTCAAAATCCACATTTTTTTTTTTCTCATTCCAAAATCCACATCTTCAGTTCTGATCCCTCTTATTTGTGCTTCATTATTTCTGCTTCCCCCTAAATTTAGCCTCTGAAAATGTGAAGGAACAGTGCAAAAGTCCCACTGTATGGTTCAAGGTTGTGTTTCCAACATATAAGAAAGTTATTTTAAGGATAAACTGTAAAATTGCTCTCCAGTTTCATTATCTATAGATGTATTGTTCATACACTAGTAAAAGTAAGAAAGCAAATAAATTAAAAAATAAAATAAAAAGGAAGTTACTTTTACTGGAGCATGAACAGAGAGGATAAGAAATCAGTGGTATGAATGCCAACAACCTTGGAAACAGCAGGAGCCAGGTCCACCTCCTTTGGGGTCAGTTTTCAAACTTCACTTGTTAGTGTTCTTGGTGCAATCACTGATGGAATTAGCAGTGCTCTCAATAATCTTCATACCTATTTGAAAAAACAGCCCCTTCAACACAGACTGGCAAGAATTTCAGTGATTCACTTCTGGGTCATTTTGAAAACTAGAAGTAGCTAGTTCTTCCCAGGTAGCTTAAATGGTAAAAAACCTGTCTGCAAGGCAGGAAACATAGGTTCAATCCCTGGATGGGGAAGATCCCCTGGAGGAGGGCATGGCAGCTAAATCCAGTGTTCTTTCCTGAAGAATTCATGGACAGAGGAGTTTGGCAGATTACAGTCCATGGGGTTGCAAAAATTCGAACATCACTGAGTGAATAACACACCCTTCAGTCTTTCACATAGAAGTAACTAGAGGAAATAATGGCTGTCATACAAATCACACATTCAGTTTAGTTAAGTTCAGTCGCTCAGCTATGTCCGACTGTTTGCAACCCTATGAACCGTAGCACGCCAGGCCTCCCTGTCTATCACCAACTCCCAGAGTCCACCCAAACCCATGTCCATTGTGTTGGTGATGCCATCCAATCATCTCATCCTCTGTCGACCCCTTCTCCTCCTTCCCTCAATCTTTCCCAGCATCAGGGTCTTTTCAAAAGAGTCAGCTCTCTGCATCAGGTGTCCAAAGTATTGGAGTTTCACCTTCAGCATCCGTCCTTCCAATGACCACCCAGGACTGATCTCCTTTAGGAAGGACTGGTTGGATCTCCTTGCAGTCCAAGGGATTCTCAAGAATCTTCTCTAACACCACAATTCAAAAGCATCAATTCTTTGGCTCTCAGCTTTCTTTATAGTCCAACTCTCACGTCCATATGTGACCACTGGAAAAACCATAGCCTAGACTAGATAGACCTTTGTTGGCAAAGTAATGTCTCTGCTTTTTAATGTGCTGTCTAGGTTGGTCATAACTTTCCTTCCAAGGAGCAAGCATTTTTTAATTTCATGGCTACAGTCACCATCCGCGTGATTTTGGAGCCCAGAAAAATAAAGTCAGCCACGGTTCCCCCATCTATTTGCCATGAAGTGATGGGACCAGATGCCATGATCTTTGTTTTCTGAATGTTGAGCTTCAAGCCAATTCTTTCACTCTCCACTTTCACTTTCATCAAGAGGCTCTTTAGTTCTTCTTCACTTTCTGCGATAAGGGTGGTGTCAACTGCATATCTGAGGTTATTGATATTTCTCCCAGCAATCTTGATCCTAGCTTGAGGCCCAGATTTTGGAACACAAGTAAAAGACCCTCTAGCAACTTGCAGAAATGGGAGGAGACTGATCAACCTTTTTGAGATTCTTATATAAGGTGCAGGAAGACAGTGAAAATGATACTATATGTAACATCTGCTCTGGCTCCGCATTTACTTCTTATCTGGTGTAACTGTGAGATGCAGACCACATAAAATTCTTGGTGTCTGTCATTCTTGATGTTCTTGACTTTCTTGCTGTGATGGTAAATGGATGCTCAGCAAGATTTCCCTTGTCTGGGAGGATTCAAACAAGTGTCTCAAGTTGCTAATTTATTCACCCAAATGCTTCACTGTATGTAATCTTTGTTTCATGCTGTAATGGTTGACACTAGCCATTTCCTAATAGTCTTAACCTAAAATTGCTTTCATTAGCATAGATATTCCTTCTTAATTTCCAAGTCCATTTGGCACTATCCTCTCAGTATTCCAGGTAAAATAATTTTTTATTGAAGTGTATTTGATTTACAGCATTATATTGGTTTCAGGTGTGCAACAAAGTGATTTAATATTTTTATAGATTATACTTCAGGCAAAAAATTTTAGAGTCACCTTTGATGGTACATTATTGTGATTTTCCATCTCCCATGTATGAATTTATAATTCATATAACAGTAAATTATGTCATCACAAATCACTCACGTTGAAATCTTAATTCTCACAACCAGCACATTCATTAGAAACTAATTGTATTCATTACTAGATTGTAATATGTGCATGCTTGTGTACTAAGTCACTTCAGCTGTGTCTGTACAACCCTAAGGACTGCAGCCTGCCAGTCTACTTTGTCCATGGGATTCTCCAGGCAAGAATACTAGAGTGGGCTGCCATGCCTCAGAGGATCTTCCCAACCCAGGGATCGAACCTGCGTCTCTTATGTTTCCTGTGATAGCTTTTTAACAATCTCCTTCCTTCCATTTTTTTCCCTTTTTAAACTCTTTCTACATGTTACTGCTAGCTTAATTTTCCCTAAACTAATTTTATGTTGACGTAAAACAGGAGGAAAATAGTTCAGTTCCCTACTAAAAACCTCTAATATCTGTATATTATTTATCATATTAAATATAAATTGTCTGATTTGTGTGATTTTTAAATAATCTGATCCTAACATTGTTTTCATTTTAGTCCCTTACTTAGAAAATCTTTTAGTAACTTAATCAATATTTCAAATATCTAGTACTGATTTGATAAATCCTGTCTTCCCAATGAAAATATAAACTTCACAAGAGCAAGGATAGTATCTAATATCTTTCATAGAACCTATAATAGTAATAAAAAGTTTCAAAATAATCAATTATAGATTTATAATAAAGTCAATTTCTAAATGTCACTGAAATCTGTTTGTCTCAAATCAATTAAAATCATGTCAAAGAAAATAAAATTTCAAGTTAAAGAATTTATATGGCCTAAGAATTAAGTTATTATATCATCCCTATTATAACATTCTTTGCCCATTATTGAGAAAATTAGCTCACCATGTTTTCTGAAAGACAAATACTTTTAAATCAAAAATTGTTTAGAGACTCCTTTTCAGAGCTGTATTTACTGTCATTTAATATGGAAATTGCTTTCCGTGTTTCACAATAGTTGTGGAAATTCAAATGCATAGTTTATAAGCGGATAATGGTCCACTTCTTTGTTACTTCATATGCCACACTTCAAAATTGAACACTATTAGAATTTAATAAAACTCAAATGATATTAGTGTTTTGATTATTTACAACAAATTTTCTTCAATCTACTTTTAAAAATATTTTTTCTTAATGCATAGCAACTTCTGCTCACCTAAGAGCCCCCTTACAGTTCACCTATCAATGTCACAGTGCCGTCACTGCTTTTGAGGTTTACTCATAAATGTCCAGCTTTCATGTTGTATTGTGTAGAGGATGCCTGCCTGCTAAGTCACTTCTGTTGTGTCCTACTCTTTGTGACCCCATGGACTGTAGCCCACCAGGCTCCTCTGTCCATGGGATTCTCCAGGCAAGAATACTGGAGTGGGTTGCCATGCCCTCCTCAAGGAGATCTTCCCAACCCAGGGATTGAACTCGTGTCTCTTATGTCTCCTGCACTGACAGATGGGTTCTTTACTACTAGCACCACATGAGGATAATTCCTTCAAAAGACACTGTGGAATGTTAAATTCATTCCTGCTAACACTTTGAGATGTATTTGTTTCTTTTCCCTACTATGTAAATATTGCTTTGTTGACACCTAATACTAATGTGTCAGAGACCAAATTCATTATTTTCACCCAACAAAATTATCCTTTCTCAAATACCCGCAAAGTTCACCATGGCACTCTCCCCTCTTTCTCCTTTAGATAACTTGATGAATAATTGTCTTCTCTGAATATCCTAAAAGTGAGTGAGATTATATAAAGATACAGACGTAGAGATAGAGATATTTCAGACATGAGAAAATTCCAGCTATTTCTACATTTGATTTCGATTGAATTAGTTGAGATCTGGTTACTAAATGGGCATTAAAAGCTGTGTTGGTAGAAATCTTGGAACCTGAGATCTCCTCCGACTTTACTAAGTGGTGATCAGCCGTTCCTTAAACTCTTTGACTGACTGTTCCCTCATCTGTGTAATTATGTTATTGAGGTATCTCTCAGAGGTCCTTTTAACAGTGAAACTGGCCATTATTCACTGGGTGGTGGGAAGTCTGTGAGGTACATCTTCATGGCTGAATACTCTTGGATAAGCCACACTGGGACTCACACTAACAGTGCTGCCCATAAATAGAGGTTTGCCTCGCATGTTTATGGAATCCCTGTAGTTCAAATGGTAAAGAATCTGCCTGCATGCCGGAGACCTGGGTTCGATCCCTGGATCAGGATCCTCTGGAGAAGGAAATCCACTCCAATATTCTTGCCTGAAGAATCCCACGGACAGAGGAGCCTGGCAAGCTACAGTCTGTGGGATGGCAAAGAGTCGGACATGACTGAGTGACTACACTACTACTGCTCGCATGTTGCATATAAAGTTTGTATTGATAAACTAAAGGAATAGCAGTTTTTAATCATAGCTCTCTGAGGTCTACTTATGACATTTATTATGTAAATATGGTTGATTATAATTAGCATTTCTCCTCACAAGCATTTGAATTTCCTGAATTCAATCTCCTTTTTACTAATGTGGGATAGGAAATCCATTTCAGCCTCTGAAAATGGAATGAGTTTAGAAACAGGGAAAGAAGCTACTTTTTTTTGGCAAGGTTCTCTGGGCTAGGATGCCAGCTTCATTTTTCTTCATTTCCCAGTGTTAGTTTGGTTCAGCTTTTGTTTTCTGCCCGTGCACTGTCATTTAAAATCCAGAAAACAAGAAAAGAAATTGCATCCTTGTAATTCAATATGTTTAGAACTGGAGAATGCTAGACTTCTGAGGGTTTAGCAAGTTATTCATTTCTATTTATGATATACTCATTGGGGTAAAAACAGCATTTTTAGTTTAGAGACTATTGAACATATCTCCATAACATTTTCCATACAGTGTTCAATATAATACCTATCTCACTTGGTCGTTTGGCTCAGAAATTCAGAGCCATCATGTTTCATTTTCTCATGTGGATATTTTTGTAAAAAAAAGTTAAAAAAATCTACCAACATATGTATGCCTGAACATATGTATGCCTAAACAGAAGAAATGCTTCTATATTTATAGCTTTCTATTGAATTTAGAATATATAAATACATAATCATTTTGGAATGAATTTTACAATAGATTTTATGGGGTACCTAAAAAGGAGATACTAATAGTAAAATTATGTTCTGCACAAGACTATTTGGTGTTTGAAAAGTTATTATAGTAATGTTTTCGTTAATGATCTGTTTGGTTTACTGCCATTTAAGAATAAGAGCCTATTTTGGGCTTTTGTTTCAGTTGCATGACATTTCCTTCAGAGATAGAGTTATTTAAAACAATTTTCTGAAATAATAAGCCTTTTTGAAGAAATAGCAATATTTAAATACATTTTGAAAGAGGGAAGATTTGGAAGATAGGAACAGATGGCAGCTTCCATGCTTACTGCTTGGAGGTCCTTATCCTAACTGCCACCTAACAACTTTATCTCTCCCATGCCCCAGGCAAGTGAAACTGAGGCTTAGCAGCTGGGAGCAAGGCCTCAGGCTTAACTGGAGTTCTAAAGAAGAGAATATGACTGTTTTCCCCCACTGAACTTGCTATCACTTTTGGAAAAGTAGAGGGAAGTTTAGGGTCAAGATCTAAAGGACCAGATGGCCTCAAGGTAGAAGCCTACATGAAGATACCCATGAATCACACCCACTTCAAGGCGAGAAGCTGTATATTTCTTCCAGGTATGCTTCAAAGAAGACTTGCTGGTCTGTCTACACTGGAGGTGCTGGGAGACAGCAAGCCTGGCGTGTTGAGTTCTCTGTACTCCTGAAAAATAGAGCAGCAGGGGACTGAAAAGTTGACTGTTGCCTCTCTCAGGCCAAGAATGCAATGTTTTGCATCTCTCCCCAGATCACTGTCACCTTACTCCAGTATTTGGACTGTCTTAAGGAGCAGACAAGAGAAAATGTTTGCAGTGCTAAGAAGGCCCAGAGATAGAACAGAGAAAGAGAGGCAATTTAATCCAATAAGACTGCTCTTAGAAGGAAGATACTTTAAGCAAAAGCAGCAGTTTTAATTTAACTTAAACTCAATTTCAATTTAAAAAGAAATTTTAAACCTGTGGTTTTGATCAAATTTGAAAAGTTCACAGACAGTGTTTCTCCAGTTATTATTCTGTCCTATTATGTCTCTCCTCCTCTGATGCAAACCCAATTATATGAATGACAGGCCATTAGCTCTTTGATTCTTTTCTGTCTTTCCCCAGATATTTATTTTTATGCTGTCCTCTACTTCACAAGTCTTCTCTTCTGTTTGTTATTCTGCTTTTAACCTGGCACTTTTCTTTCTTTCTCTCTCTTTTTGTGATTTTTTTTTTTTTTTTTTTTTTTGCCATACAACGGCTTGCAGGATTTTAGTTCCCTCACCAAGGATTGAATCTCCCAGGGCCACGGCAGTGAAAGTGCCAAGTCTTAACCAATGGACTGCCAGGGAAAGCCTTTAAATTAAAGTAATTTCAGTTATTTCTTAAATTTAGAATCTCCCTTTAAATTAAAATAATTTCAGTTATTTCTTAAATTTAGAATCTCCCTGATTTTCTATTTTTATATATTCCCATTTTTTTGGTACAAGTTTTTATATTTTCCCCTGTTTAAAAAAATTATTTTTAATTGAATTTTTAGTTTTTAAGTCCATTATTGTCATACTACAGCTGATTTGCCATGTTGTATTACTTTTTGCTGTACAGCAAAATGAAGCAGTTATACATTTACATATGTGCTCAGTCGCTAAGCTGTGTCTCACTCTTTGTGACTCCGTGGACTGCAGCCTGCCAGACTCCCCTGTCCGTAAGATTTTCCAGACAAGAATCCTGGAGTTGGTTGCTTTTTCCTACTCCAGAGGATCTTCCTGACCCAAGGGTTGAACCCACACTTCCTGCATCTCCTGCAAAGCGAATGAATTCTTTACCACTCTGCCACCTGGGAAGCCTCCATATCACACTTCACCCTATCTCATGTATATGGGGTTGACCAAAAGGTTTGGTCATCATACAGAAAAACCTGAATGAACTTTTTGGCCAACCCAATGCACACATACATGCATATATATATATATGTAACATATTTTCATTATCCATTCTTCTATCAGTGGACATTTATGTTACTTCTATGTTTCGGCTGTTGTAGATAGTGCTGCAGTGAGCGTTGGGGTGCATGTATTTTTTTCAAATTATGTTTTTCTCTTGATAAATGACCATTAATGGGATTGCTGGGTCATATGGCAACTCTATTTTTACCTTTTAAGGAATCACCTCCAACGTGGCTCAGTGACAAAGAAACCATGTGCCAGTGCAGGAGACGTAAGAGATGTGGGTTCGAGTCCCGGGTCCAGAAGAGTCTCTGGAGAAGGAAATGGCAATCCACTCCAGTTCTCTTGCTTGAAAAATCCCATGGACAGAGGAGCCTGGAGGGCTACAGTCCATGAGGTCACAAAGAGTTGGACACGACTGAAAGACTGAGCATGCATGCACATACCCACTGCTTTCTGGAGTGACTGTAGCAGTTTACATTCCCAAGAGTTACCTCTTCTCCAGCATTTCTTGTTTGTAGATTTTTTTTGATGCTGGCCATCTGACTGATATGAGGTGATACCTCATTATAGTTTTGATTTGCATTTCTTCAATGGTTAGTGATATTGAGCATCTTTTCAGGTGCCTCTTGACTATCTTAATGTCTTGTTTGGAGAAATGTCTACTTAGATATTCTGCCCATTTTTTAATTGGGCTGTTTATTTTTTTTTATATTGAGCTGCATGAGTTGTTTGTATATTTTGGAGATTAATCTCTTATAAGTTGCTCCATTGTCAAATATTTTCTCCCATTCTGAGGGTTGCCTTTAATTTTGTTTATTGTTTGTTTATGATCAGCAAACTTTTTATGTGAATAGCAAAATAATAAGTATTTTGAGTTTTCCAGGTCATATAGTCTCTGTCATAATTACTCAGTTACACTACTGAGCTACAAAAGCATTCACTAGAGAAACGTAAATAAATCAATATGTCTTTGTTACAATAAAATGTTATTTATAATAACAGATGGTTGGCTAAATTTAACCTTGATGTCATAAATTACTGATACCTACTTTAGACTCTAAATATGCATTTCTTCACATATTCTTAGCCTGGTCGCATGATTTAAGAAATGAATAATCCTTCAAAGAGGAAAGCACAACAGAATGTTAAACTCATTTTTCTACAAGTTTCTTTTCTACAGGGTCTTTCTCCTCCAGTTATTAGGTCACTTTGTAGCCTTGAATAACAATTATTTATCCCCTTGGTTCCAGGAGACCACCATAAGTTCTGAGTTTATTTATGTTGTTTACTACATTTCCTACTGTTATTAATCAACAAATATCTCAAAATTAAAGTGGCAGAAAATATTGAACTCTTGTCAGCACTTCTGTCTTCTCTCTAGGATCTTTACTGTGTAAAATTGTGGCTTTCTTAACTGTACTCTACTACCTTTCAAAAGTTGCTTTTGGTATATATTAAAGTTTTATACTTTTTTGGAAGGGTCAAGTTGGTCTAATACAAGCTAATCTATCATAGTGGGAAGCAGAAATCCCCAAAGGAAAAATTTTTTAAAGTCATTTGTAGCTTTTGAATAAATCAGCAAAACATAGAAGTGGAAAACTGGTAACAATGAAATGACAAATAAAGCAAACATTGAATAAGGAAGTAGGGCTTGTATGAAGTATGCCAAGTATTAAATATTATACTATATACTGAAAACTACTCAGTCTTAATAATGTGAAATAAATTCTAAGTAGCAGAATGAATATCATGTTTTTGATAGTAAGAGTAATGTGATGAAGTTGTCAATTCTCTCTGATTTGTATTATAAATTTAATGTAATTTCCAGTGAGATCATAGCAATCAATTTTTAATTGTGTAAAATCACCTTGAATTCTATTTGAAAAGCAAAATCCTATGAATACCCAGGACAACAATAACAATTTTAAAAAATGGCAGTTTGACCTTATAATAGAATGAAACAATATAAAATCAGAATTTTTAAAAAAGCTTTTTGATTTAAGAATAGAAAGTCCAAGAGGGAAACCAAGTGGAAAACTAACAGATTCCACTGTATGCATAATTGAAATTTTACATTTGACTGTGGTATATTTTAAATTTGTGGGAACACAATGGCTGATTTAATAACCTGTTGACTCAACTGTCATCTAAATAGGAGAAAATAAAGATTATCTCTTACTACTCAAGAGAGAAGGAAATGGCAACCCACTCCAGTATTCTTACCTGGAGAATCCCAGGGACAGAAGAGCCTTGTGGGCTGCCGTCTGTGGGCTCACACAGAGTCGGACACGACTGAAGTGACTTAGCAGCAGCAGCAGCCTGCTACTCAGAAATATATTTTAGATGAACCAAAACATAAATGTAAAGTTTAAACATTTTATAACAAAATTTAAGAGATTAAAAGAACATTCTTTTGGAAGAATGTTCTTTAGGAAGAATTTTACCCATGTCAGAAAAAGAAACTATGGAAAAAAGATGTATTTGACTATATGTATTTTTAAAAAATATGCTACATCATAAAATACACCATAAAAAAGTTAACATACCTAGTATTGATTTGGATTAGTATCTGCACTTCATTTAACCTCTGTAGTATAGTGTGGTCACAATTCTGGAAATAGGCAAATATGCATAGTAAGTGGTCAGTTTTCATTCCAATCCCAAAGAAAGACAATGCCAAAGAAGGCTCAAACTACTGCACAATTGCACTCATCTCACATGCTAGTAATGTAAAGCTCAAAATTCTCCAGGCAAGGCTTCAACAGTAGGTGAACCATGGATTTCCAGATGTTCAAGCTGGATTTAGAAAAGGCAGAGGCACCAGAGGTGAAGTTGCCAACATCTACTGGATCATCGAAAAAACAAGAGAGTTCCAGAAAAACATCTTTTTCTGCTTTATTGACTATGCCAAAGCCTTTGGCAGTGTGGATCACAATCAACTGTGGAAAATTCTGAAAGAGATGGGAATACCAGACCACCTGACCTGCCTCTTGAGAAATGTATATGCAGGTCAGGAAGCAACAGTTAGAACTGGACATGGAACAACAGACTGGTTCCAGTACCTCAAGGCTGTATATTGTCACTCTGCATATTTAACGTATATGCAGAGAACATCATGAGAATTGCTGGGCTGGATGAAGCACAAGCTGGAATCAAGAGGAGAAACAGCAATAACCTCAGATATGCAGAACACACCACCTTTACTGAAGAAAGCGAAGAAGAACTAAAGGGCCTCTTGATGAAAGTGAAAGGGCACAGTGGAAAAGTTTGCTTAAAACTCAACTTTCAGAAAACTAAGATCATGGCATCTGGTCCCATCACTTCATGGCGAATAAATGGGGAAACAGTAGAAACAGTGACAGATTTTATTTTGGAGGGCTCCAAAATCACACTGATGGTGACTGCAGGCATGAAATTAAAAGTCGCTTGCTCCTTGGAAGAAAAGTTATGACCAACCTAGACAGCATATTAAGAAGCAGAGACATTACTTGGCCAACAAAGACTATAGTTTTTCCAGTAGTCATGTATGGATATGAGAGTTGGACTATAAAGAAAACTATGTGTTGAAGAATTGATGCTTTTTGAACTGTGGTGTTGGAGAAGACTCTTGAGAGTCCCTTAGACTGCAAGGAGATCCAACCAGTCATTCCTAAAGGAGATCAGTCCTGAATATTCTTTGGAAGGACTGATGTTGCAGCTGAAACTCCAATACTTTGGCCACCTGATGGGAAGAACTGATTCATGTGAAAAGTCCCTGATGCTGGGAAAGATTCAAGGCAGGAGGAGAAGCGGGTGACAGAGGATGAGATGGTTGGATGGCATCACCAATTCAGTGGACCTGAGTTTGAGTAAACTCTGGGTATTTCTGATGGACAGGGAGGCCTGGCATGCTGCAGTCCATGGAGTCTCAAAGAATCAGACATAACTGATTGACTCAACTGAACTGTTTTATTGATATTACAAAATATGATACATTCAACATATATTTTTCTCATTAGCAACACTGATTGATTGTTAACAGCAAAAGAAAGTACTATGATAAATTGCTAGTAGAAATATAAATTGTATAGTACTTAGAATTCTATGAAAAAATCCATTAAAATAAAAATATACGCAGACAACATTTCTCCTATGACTATATCGTATGGAAAGAAAAGTCTCACTCATACAGTTACAAGGATGTTTACCATAAATGTACTGTGGCAAAAAGTGAAATTTATGGAAGCAGTTCTGTAAGAAGTTAGTTGAGTAAAATATGGCATATCCAAACTGGAGAATATGAAGATATTAAAAATAATACAGAAAAGTTTTTCATCTTGATCTACTAAGTGAAAACTGTAACATGCAGTGAGGTAGGTATATTATGGTCTCATTTCCGTAAATACATATAAAGCTTCAAATTATACCTCTAAATATAGTGCTTTATGTGATTTTATTAGCATGGAAAAAATTGAGTTGAATATACATCAATTTCTCTGAATAAAGATGAGGTAAGATGAGACTAGCAGAATAGCATGAAAATGTGTACATTGCCACATGTAAAATAGATACCCAGTGGGAATTTGCTGTTCACTCAGGGATCACAAACCAATGCTCTATTACAACACAGAGGAGTGGGATGGAGTGGGAGTGGGGAGGGAGGTTTAAGAAGGAGGAGACAAATGGATACCTGTGCTTGATTTCAAGTTGATGTATGGCAGAAACCAATGCAATATTGTAAAGCAATTGTCCTCCAATTAAAAATAAGTAAATTATGATATTGTGTTGGCCTCTGCCACACATCAACATGAGTCAGCCACAGTATACATGTGTCTCTTCTGTCCTGATCTCCCCTCTCATTTCTCTTCCTACCCCACCCCTTTAGGGGTGTCACGGAACACCAGGTTGAGCTCCCTGTTTTGCCCAGCAAATTCTCACTTGCTATCTGCTTTACACTTGGTGATGCGTGTGTTTCCATGCTACTCTCAATTCATCCCTCCCTCTGCTTCCCCCACTGTGTCCATGTCTGTTCTCTCTGTCTGCATACCCACTGCTTCCCTGCAAGTAGGTTCATCAGTACCATCTTCCTAGATTCCATAGGCATGTGCTAATATACAATATTTGTCTTTCTCTTTCAACTTACTTCACTTTGTATCATAGGCTCTAGGTTCATCTACCTCATTCAGTTCAGTTCAGTTCAGTTGCTCAGTCGTGTCTGACTCTTTGCGACCCCATGCATGAATCGCAGTACACCAGGCTTTCCTGTCCATCACCAACTCCCGGAGTCCACCCAAACCCATGTCCATCGAGTCGATGATGCCATCCAACCATCTCATCCTCTGTTGTCCCCTTCTCCTCCTGTCCTCAATCTTTCCCAGCATCAGGGTCTTTTCCAGTGAGTCAGTTCTTTGCATCAGGTAGCTAAAGTATTGGAGTTTCAGCCTCAACACAGTCCTTCTACCTCATTAGGATTGACTTGAATGCATTCTTTTTTATAGTTGAGTAATATTCCATTGTACATACCACAGTTTCTGTATCCATGCATCTGTTAATGGATAGCTAGGTTGTTTCTATGTTCTAGCTATTATAAAAAGTGCTGCAATGAACGTTAGGGTGCATTCGTCTCTTGTTTTATGTTTCTCAAACAATGAGTCTAAAAAATAAAGATGTACTGAAGAAATAAAAAAAAAGGGAGGACATTGACACGAGCTGAATGAAGCTTAAGGAGATTATGTTAAGTGAAATACGCTGCCACAAAAGGCAAATATTGTAGGATTCCAGTTATATGAGGTCTTTAGAGTAGTTAAATGATAGGAAAAAAGTAGAAAGGAGGTTGTCAGAGACTGGGGCAAAGGCAGATAGGTAGCTGTTTAATGGATGTAGACTTTCTTTTTGAGAAATGATAAAGTTGTGAAGTTCAGTGCACAATAGCATGAATATACTTAACATGACTGAACTGTATACTTAAAATGGTTAAGGTGGTAAATTTTAGCTTTGTATTGCTTCTCTACTGTTTAAAATGAGGCTTCTTTGGGATGGACATGTACGCTCAGCTGTATTTAAAGTGGGAAATCTTCTGTATAGCACAGGGAACTCAGCTCAGTTTTACGTGGTAGCCTGGATGGGAGGAGAGTTTGTGCAAGAATGGAGGGATGGGAACTCATGTACACCTGTGGCGGATTCATGTCAATGTATGGCAAAACCAAAACAGTATTGTAAAGTTAAAAAAAAAAAAGAATGGATACATCTATTTGTACGGCTGAGTCATTTCACCGTTCACCTGAAACTACCACAACATTGTTAACTGGCTATACTCCAGTATAAAATAAAAAGTTTTAAATAATAAAAATAAATAAATAATTTTAATTTAAAATAGAAACACATGACTTGTTCACTGCTACACTATCAGTGGATAATACATAAGAGACACTAATAAAAGCTTGAATGAATTAAAAAAATAAAATGATGTGAGGGAATGTAATCTGGAAACAAAATTCAATAATGAAGTCTAAGAGATTTTTGATATCAATGATAATTAAAACAGCTTGAAAGAATATGCATGAGAGCTCTCAGCACACGCTGGGAGGCAAAAATCCATGTGGGACGCATGAAAGGGGATTTTGAATGATAATCAGAACTAGGTTTTGACCACATTCATTATGAGTTCTTTAAAGCCTTGCTTTCTAAAGTGGGGTTTATAATTCTCAGCATTACCTGGGAATTTGTTAGAGAGGCAGACACTTGACACAGTTCAAAGTTATTCAATCAGAATATTCATTTTTACCAAGCTCCCCAAAAGATTGGTATGCACATGAATGTTTGAGGAGCAGTGCCTTTGTGGATGATGGCACACTAAATTCAGAACCCATAGCATATCTTTCTGATTTAAGTATGTACAAGTACGCTTAGAAAAGTGTGACAAGCTCTTATGTTAAAAGTCTTCATAATAAACAAAGTACATTTTTGTGAAAACAGCAGCAGTAAATAACCCCAACAATAACTCTGCGGCAGGTTTTGGTGGGGAGCACACCAATAAGTAATGAATTAATGTGTAGCGTACTACTCAACATTAAGCTATTAGTTTCAGTTCTCTAAATTACAGGATGGAATTGGAATTTAAAAAAATGGATTATATTGAAGTATAGTTGATTTGCAATGTTAATTTCTACTGTACAGCAAAGTGATTCAGTTATACAAACATACAAATATATATGCATATTCTTTCTTGTATTCTCTCCCATTGTGATTTATCACAGGATGTTGAATATAGTTCTCTGTGCTTATTCATATGATGGCTTACTTCTAACCCCAACCTCCCACTCCATGCCCCGTCCACCCCTCTTCCCCATGTCAACCACAAGCCTATTTTCTACAACTGTGAGTGTGTTTCTAATTCATAGATAATCTCATTTGTGTCATATTTTAGCTTCCATATGTAAGTGATATCATATGGCGTTTTCCTTCTGTTTCTGGCTTGCTTCACTTAGCGTGATATCCTCTAGGTCCAGCTGTGTTGCTGCAAATGGCATCTCTCTTTCTTATGGCTGAGTAGTATTCCNCCCAGCATCAGGGTCTTTTCCAGTGAGTCAGTTCTTTGCATCAGGTAGCTAAAGTATTGGAGTTTCAGCCTCAACACAGTCCTTCTACCTCATTAGGATTGACTTGAATGCATTCTTTTTTATAGTTGAGTAATATTCCATTGTACATACCACAGTTTCTGTATCCATGCATCTGTTAATGGATAGCTAGGTTGTTTCTATGTTCTAGCTATTATAAAAAGTGCTGCAATGAACGTTAGGGTGCATTCGTCTCTTGTTTTATGTTTCTCAAACAATGAGTCTAAAAAATAAAGATGTACTGAAGAAATAAAAAAAAAGGGAGGACATTGACACGAGCTGAATGAAGCTTAAGGAGATTATGTTAAGTGAAATACGCTGCCACAAAAGGCAAATATTGTAGGATTCCAGTTATATGAGGTCTTTAGAGTAGTTAAATGATAGGAAAAAAGTAGAAAGGAGGTTGTCAGAGACTGGGGCAAAGGCAGATAGGTAGCTGTTTAATGGATGTAGACTTTCTTTTTGAGAAATGATAAAGTTGTGAAGTTCAGTGCACAATAGCATGAATATACTTAACATGACTGAACTGTATACTTAAAATGGTTAAGGTGGTAAATTTTAGCTTTGTATTGCTTCTCTACTGTTTAAAATGAGGCTTCTTTGGGATGGACATGTACGCTCAGCTGTATTTAAAGTGGGAAATCTTCTGTATAGCACAGGGAACTCAGCTCAGTTTTACGTGGTAGCCTGGATGGGAGGAGAGTTTGTGCAAGAATGGAGGGATGGGAACTCATGTACACCTGTGGCGGATTCATGTCAATGTATGGCAAAACCAAAACAGTATTGTAAAGTTAAAAAAAAAAAAGAATGGATACATCTATTTGTACGGCTGAGTCATTTCACCGTTCACCTGAAACTACCACAACATTGTTAACTGGCTATACTCCAGTATAAAATAAAAAGTTTTAAATAATAAAAATAAATAAATAATTTTAATTTAAAATAGAAACACATGACTTGTTCACTGCTACACTATCAGTGGATAATACATAAGAGACACTAATAAAAGCTTGAATGAATTAAAAAAATAAAATGATGTGAGGGAATGTAATCTGGAAACAAAATTCAATAATGAAGTCTAAGAGATTTTTGATATCAATGATAATTAAAACAGCTTGAAAGAATATGCATGAGAGCTCTCAGCACACGCTGGGAGGCAAAAATCCATGTGGGACGCATGAAAGGGGATTTTGAATGATAATCAGAACTAGGTTTTGACCACATTCATTATGAGTTCTTTAAAGCCTTGCTTTCTAAAGTGGGGTTTATAATTCTCAGCATTACCTGGGAATTTGTTAGAGAGGCAGACACTTGACACAGTTCAAAGTTATTCAATCAGAATATTCATTTTTACCAAGCTCCCCAAAAGATTGGTATGCACATGAATGTTTGAGGAGCAGTGCCTTTGTGGATGATGGCACACTAAATTCAGAACCCATAGCATATCTTTCTGATTTAAGTATGTACAAGTACGCTTAGAAAAGTGTGACAAGCTCTTATGTTAAAAGTCTTCATAATAAACAAAGTACATTTTTGTGAAAACAGCAGCAGTAAATAACCCCAACAATAACTCTGCGGCAGGTTTTGGTGGGGAGCACACCAATAAGTAATGAATTAATGTGTAGCGTACTACTCAACATTAAGCTATTAGTTTCAGTTCTCTAAATTACAGGATGGAATTGGAATTTTAAAAAATGGATTATATTGAAGTATAGTTGATTTGCAATGTTAATTTCTACTGTACAGCAAAGTGATTCAGTTATACAAACATACAAATATATATGCATATTCTTTCTTGTATTCTCTCCCATTGTGATTTATCACAGGATGTTGAATATAGTTCTCTGTGCTTATTCATATGATGGCTTACTTCTAACCCCAACCTCCCACTCCATGCCCCGTCCACCCCTCTTCCCCATGTCAACCACAAGCCTATTTTCTACAACTGTGAGTGTGTTTCTAATTCATAGATAATCTCATTTGTGTCATATTTTAGCTTCCATATGTAAGTGATATCATATGGCGTTTTCCTTCTGTTTCTGGCTTGCTTCACTTAGCGTGATATCCTCTAGGTCCAGCTGTGTTGCTGCAAATGGCATCTCTCTTTCTTATGGCTGAGTAGTATTCCATTGTACAGCATACCACATTTCCTTTATCTACTCATCTGTTGATGGATGTTCAGGTTGTTTCCATGTCTTGGCTGCTGCACATGTATCTTTTCAAAGTATAATTGTCTCTGGATATATGCCCCAGAGTGAGATTGTATAGCAACTCCATTTTTAGTGTTTTGAGGAAACTTCATATACTTTTCTATACTGGTTACACCAATTTACATTCCCACCAACAGTGTGAGAAGGTTCCCTTTTCCTCACACTCTTTCCAGCATTCATTATGTGTAGATTATTTAATGATGGCCATTCGGACTGATGTGAGGTGGTATCTTATTGTATTTTTGATTTGCATTTCTCTGATAATTAGTGGAACTGAGCAGCTTTTCATATGCCTATTAGCCATCTATATGTTTTCTTCAGAGAAATGTCTTTTTAGGTCTTCTGACCTTTTTTTTTTTTTTTTTTAATTTGATTGTTTGCTTTTTTGCTACTGTGTCGTATGAGCTGTTTGTATATTTTGGAAATTAAGCCCTTGTCGGTTGTATCATTTGCAGATTTTTTCACCCTATCTTTAGGTTGTCTTTTTTTGTTTGTTTATGCTTTCCTTTGCTCTGAAAAAGCTCTCAAGCTTGATTAGGTCCCATTTGTTTATTTTTGCATTTATTTCTATTGCCATGGGTAACCGACCTAAGAGAATATTGCTATGATTTATGTCAGAGACTGTTTTGCTTATGTTTTATTCTAACATTTTTATGATATCATGTCTTTTATTTATGTCTTTCAGCTTAGCCATTTTGAGTTTTTGTATATGGTGAAAGGTTGTGTTCTAACTTCTTTGATTTACAATCAGCTGTCCAACTTTTCCAACATAACTTGCTAAAGAGGCTGTTACGAGATGGAATCTTAATAAGTAGAACTTGTTTCATTCAACTTTCATTATACCAAAACTGCATCCAAGATAATTTGAATATTAAAAAATATGTATATAAAGGCTTTGTTATTTTCATTGGGGTTTTAATTAAATACACATATACTTTTTGCCTCTTTTTGTGCTTTAATGTTTTTCACATTGGAATATCCCAGAGAATCATGAAAGAATTTTACTCAGTCAAGAAACCTGAAGGCCTAAATATTATGTACCAATGCATTGGTACAGATTTATGGATTCTTGAAAACTCAGAGATACTGTCTCCTACCTTTTGTGATTTATATTAATCTTATAATGCTTTTCAAAAACATTTTATAAACTTTATCGTTTATAAATGGAATATTAAATAAATTATATACACTATAAACTGGATCACACCAACAGAAATAATATATCTAAAAGATGAAATAATGTGATCAGTTCAGTTCAGTCGCTTACTCATGTCTGACTCTTTGCGATCCGATGAATCACAGCACGACAGGCCTCCCTGTCCATCAACTCCCGGAGTTCACTCAGACTCACGTCCAAGAGTCAGTGATGCCATCCAGCCATCTCATCCTCTGTCATCCCCTTTTCCTCCTGCCCCCAATCTCTCCCAGCATCAGAGTCTTTTCCAGGAGTCAGCTCTTTGCATGAGGTGGCCATAAAGGACAGAAATGGTATGGACCTAACAGAAGCAGAAGATATTAAGAAGAGGTGGCAAGAATACACAGAAGAACTGTACAAAAAAGAACTTCACGACCCAGATAATCACGATGGTGCGATCACTCATCTAGAGCCAGACGTCCTGGAATGTGAAGTCAAGTGGGCCTTAGAAAGCATCACTACGAACAAAGCTAGTGAATGTGAAGGAATTCCAGTTGAACTGTTTCAAATCCTGAAAGATGATACTGTGAAAGTGCTACACTCAATATGCCAGCAAATTTGGAAAACTCAGCAGTGGCCACAGGACTGGAAAAGGTCAGTTTTCATTCAAATTCCAAAGAAAGGCAATGCCAAAGAATGCTCAAACTATTGCACAATTGCACTCATCTCACACACTAGTAAAGTAATGCTCAAAATTCTCCAAGCAAGGCTTCAGCAATACATGAACCGTGAACGTCCTGATGTTCAAGCTGGTTTTAGAAATAATGTGATAGGTGATTTTATATGTGCATCAATTAAAAAAAATCACATTACAAAATTTCTACAGTTCAGTTCAGTCTCTCAGTCATGTTTAACTCTTTGCGACCCCATGAATCGCAGCACACCAGGCCTCCCTGTCCATCATCAACACCCGGAGTTCACTCAAACTCACATCCATTGAGTCAGTGATGCCATCCAGCCATCTCATCCTCTGTTGTCCCCTTCTCCTCCTGTGCCCAATCCCTCCCAGCATCAGAATCTTTACCAATGAGTCAACTCTTCCCATGAGGTGGCTAAAGTATTGGATTTTCAGCTTTAGCATCATTCCTTCCAAAGAACACCCAGGACTAATCTCGTTTAGAATGGACTGGTTGGATCTCCTTGCAGTCTAAGGGACTCTCAANGAATCTTTACCAATGAGTCAACTCTTCCCATGAGGTGGCTAAAGTATTGGATTTTCAGCTTTAGCATCATTCCTTCCAAAGAACACCCAGGACTAATCTCGTTTAGAATGGACTGGTTGGATCTCCTTGCAGTCTAAGGGACTCTCAAGTCATCTCCAACACCACAGTTCAAAGCATCAATTCTTCGGTGCTCAGCTTTCTTCACAGTCCAACTCTCNTTTGTAGCAGCCTTATTTACAGTAGCCTCCAAATAGAAATAAGCCAAATGGCCATCAACAAATGAATTAAATGGATAAACAAAATATGATGCCAACTCAATAGAACATACATCAACAATAAGACCATACAACAACGTGGATGAGTCTCAAAACATTATGAGGAAAAGAAGCCCAACTCAAAAGAATATGTCATATGATTCTATTTATATGAAGTCTAGACAATGCAGACAAATGGTTAAAGACTAAATGTGGTCACATTTGCCTTGAATTGGGGTAGAGGGAAGGGCATGGGAAACATTTTCCTGGTTTTTTCATATCTTAATTTTATGGTGGTTTTGATATATAGAAATTTTAACTTTTTAATGTAGTCATTTCCTTCCCAGTTTTTACATTTGACATCGTACTTTGAAAGTCTTCACTTTAAAATTATTTATACATCCACATATTTTATTTTATACTTTTATGATTTTATTTTCCTACACTTAACTCATTCATTCAGCATAGATTAATTTTAGTNGAACAGAGATCATTCTGTCGTTTTTGAGATTGCATCCAAGTACTGCATTTTGGACTCTTTTGTTCACCATGATGGCTACTCCATTTCTTCTGAGGGATTTCTACCCACAGTAGTATGTATAATGGTTATCTGACTTAAATTCACCCATTCCAGTCCATTTTACTTTGCTGATTCCTAGAATGTTGACATTCACTCTTGCCATCTCCTTTTTGACCACTGCCAATTTGCCTTGATTCATGGACCTAACATTCCAGGTTCCTATGCGAAATTTCTTTGTAGTAAATAAGTAATTTATGATTTTTAAATAACAATGATAGTCTCACTGTAAAGATGTCTGTTGTGTAAACATTTTTTTCTTTGTCTTTCCTATGAGTATTCTCATCTCATAGCTAAATGACACCAAATATTTCAAATGTTAAGTTAAAGAGTCATCAAAAGCTGCGATCATTTAATAGGCCCACATGAGATGTGAGCATGCTCTTAGCAGTTTGAAAAGCGTGGACTTACCACATAAATAGCTATAGTAGAGACAGTTATGTGGCCGACCAAGAAAGAAGCAAACGGAAAAAATAACAACAAGAACCATCACTGAAATAGCTGTTAATGAAAATGCAAGTTGACTATTAAGGAAGACATTCATATTAGCAAAAGAGATAGTTAACTTGAAAAGTCATATGTAAGAAAAGAGAAGGAACAGAATCTATTCAGATTTTGTTTTCTGGACCAGTAAAATAGATGGTGAAAGGAAAGAACAGGGAAGTGTAATTCAAACAGTTTTAAGAATACTATCAGATACAGTACAAGTAAGGAATAAGAAAGTACAGGATAAAAATGAGGGCAAAACTTCCATACACATTAAGAAAGGTGTTAAAGAAATGCACATCACAAATCTAAAAACATTTTTTTCAGTCCTAGTTTTAAATAAAGCATATGACACAAAGATATTTAATGAACAATGCAAAAATAGGTTTCTACTTATATGCAGTGCTAGATCTACTTTTCAAAACATAAAGGCTTTATTGACTTATAATTACAAATTCAATCTAGGTTTCCTCCACCATTTTTACTTTCAGTAGGATGGAGGATGTTAGAGGAAGAGAAGAAGCTTGTTTCCATTTAAGGAGACTGTACGGAAGCGGTATACTTCTTTCAAATAAATTTCATTGGCTAGAACTTAATTACATGGTAACATCACACTATAAGAGAGGCAGCCACATGTGGTTTTATTTGGATAATCATGTCTATCTAATATTACAGGTCTTTATGACCATAGGAAAAAGAGAATAGATTCTGAGCTAAATCTAGCAAAGTGTTATTAGGGGCAGTGTAATGTGTTAGTCAGGAGAAGGCAATGGCACCCCACTCCAGTACTCTTGCCTGGGAAATCCCATGGATGGAGGAGCCTGGTGGGCTGCAGTCCATGGGGTCACTAAGAGTCAGACACGATTGAGGGACTTCTCTTTCACTTTTCACTTTCATGCCTTGGAGAAGGAAATGGCAACCCACTCCACAGTTCTTGCCTGGAGAATCCCAGGGATGGAAGAGCCTGGTTGACTGCCGTCTCTGTGGTCGCACAGAGTCAGACACAACTGAAACGACTTAGCAGCAGCAGCAATGTGTTAGTCACTTAGCCTTGTCCAACCCTTTGCAACCCCACAGACTGTAGCCTGCCGGGCTTCCCTGTCCATGGAGATCTCCAGGCAAGAATACTGGAGTGGGTTGCCATTTCCTTCTCCAGTTATTAGGGGAGAGAATACAAATCTCAAGTAGCATATGAAGAAATGAGTGAAGTCCCTCAGTCGTGTCTGACTCTTTGCGACCCCATGGACCGTACTCTGTAGACTGTAACCAGCCTTCTCCGTCCATGAGATTTTCCAGGCAAGAACACTGGAGTGGGTTGCCATTTCCTTCTCCAGAAGATTTTCCCGACCCAGGGATTGAACCCGGGTCTCCCACAGTGTAGGCAGACGCTTTACTGTCTGAGCCACCAGAAAAGTAGAGACTAATATCTAAATAAGCTTATCTCTTATAACCATATTCAGTTCAGTTCAGTTCAGTCACTCAGTTGTGTCCAACTCTTTGCAACCCCATGAATTGCAGTGTGCTAGGGCCTCCCTGTCCATCACCAACTCCCGAAGTCTACCCAGACTCAATTCCATCGAGTTGGTGATGCCATCCAGCCAACTCATCCTCTGTCATCCCCTTTTTCTCCTGCTCTCAATCCCTCCCTTCATTAGGGTCTTTTCCAATGATTCAACTCTTCCCATGACGTGGCCAAAGTATTGCAGTTTCAGCTTCAACATCAGTCCTTCCAATGAACACTCAGGATTGATCTCCTTTAGGATGGGCTGTTTGGATCTCATTGCAGTCCATGGGACTCTCAAGAGTCCTCTCCAACACCACAGTTCAAAGCATCAATTCTTTGGTGCCCAGCTTTCTTCACAGTCCAACTCTCACATCCATACATGACCAGTGGAAAAAGCATAGCCTTGACAAGACAGACCTTTGTTGACAAAGTAATGTCTCTGCTTTTAAATATGCTATCTAGGTTGGTCATAACTTTTCTTCTAAGGAGTAAGCATCTTTCAATTTCATGGCAGCAGTCACCATCTATAGTAGTTTCAGAGGCCCTCCCCCCAAAAAAAAAGTCTGCCACTGTTTCCATTATTTCCCCATCTATTTCCCATGAAGTTTGGGACCAGATGCCATAATCTTCATTTTCTGAATGCTGAACTTTAAGCAAACTTTTTCCCTCTCCTCTTACATTTTCATAAAGAGGCTCTTTAGTTCTTCTTCACTTTCTGCCATGAGGGTGGTGTCATCTGCACATCTGAAAGTGAAAGTGAAGTTGTTTCGTGTCCGCCTCTTTGCGACCCGTGGACTGTCGCCCACCAAGCTCCTCTGTCCATGGGATTCTGCAGGCAAGAATACTGGAGCGGGTTGCCATTTCCTTCTCCAATCAATAATCTGAGGTTATTGATATTTCTCCTGGCAATCTTGATTCCAGCTTCTGCTTCTTCCAGCCCAGCGTTTCTCATGATGTATTCTGCATATAAGTTAAATAAGCAGGGTGACAATATATATATAGCCTTGATGTACTCCCTTTCCTATTTGGAACTAGTCTCTTATTCTATGTCCAGTTCCAGCTGTTGCTTCCTGACCTGCATACAGGTTTCTCAAGAGACAGGTCAGGTGGTCTGGTATTCCCATCTCTTTCAGAATTTTCCACAGTTTCATTGTGATCCACACAGTCAAAGTGTTTGGCATAGTCAAAAAAGCAGAAATAGATGTTTTTCTGGAACTCTCTTGCTTTTTCTATGATCCAGCGGATGTTGGCAATTTGATCTCTGCCTTTTCTAAAACCATCTTGAACATCTGGAAGTTCACAGTTCACATACTGTTGAAGCCTGGCTTGGAGAATTTTGAACATTACTTTACTAGCATGTGAGATGAGTGCAATTGTTCAGTAGTTCGAGCATTCTTTAGCATTGCCTTTCTTTGAAGAGTGGTAAAATCAGCACTAGACTCTCAATTGCTTATTTTCCTATAGCTAATTTTGTTCTCATAAATTAGACTCAGTGATAAGTAGCTTAAGGAACAGATTTGGAATTGGAATATTAATTTTTTTTCTTTATAACTTTACCAAGTGAATATGAGAGCTTGTTATTCATATTAGCCAGTTTGTGTGTTTTCTTTAATTCTATAAAAACTTTTGAATAGTTTAAGTTTCAGCTCTTCTACCATCATGATATAGTAAACTTTATTAGTCTTTAAAAAATAGATCTTTTGATTATATATAAATCACTAAAGCATGACAATTGTTGCCTTCTAGAGGAGAATATATAAGTTATGAAAAAAGAATAAAGCTCCCAATTTACTGGATACCTCATTTTTTATAGTCAAATTGGTTACATTGAAAAGGAAGTGATAACACTTCATGTTAGAACATACACATTTCTTTTAATTTATCCCTCTAAAGTTATACAATTATATAATATATATGGCCTAAACTTTATTCATTTTTACTGGATTCTACTTAAGTTAGAAAAGAGCTGGAAAAGACCTAAAATCAGCCATTACTTCTCACAGTTTTTCTGCAGTTTCCCATGAACAGTGGCAGCAGAAAGAATTATCTTGGCTTGCTGTTGTGTTCCTTAGAGCATGACAAAACCCAATCAGAGATAAAACAGGCAACTGTCCATCTGGAGTGGATTAAATAGTCAAAGAATTTTGATCAATTAAATATGTATAGATTTTTGTACATCAATGATAACTCAATATAGTGTTTTTTAAAAAAAAATACAAGGAGCAAGAATCATATTCTGAAAGGATCCTAACCCTCTTTAAGCAAAGCACATCTCTTTCTGCACTTTACTCCTCTTTATTGTATTTACTTACCCTTTCAGCTCAACTAGTAAAGTTTTCTTCACACCTTTAAAAAAAGCAATTGCAGACTGCACAGGTCTACCATGATGTTTATAATATCTACTCTTGATTAGTGGTTTATGTATGTTTGTTTATAAGCCTTATTTCTTAGATTAAAGCTCCTATTTCATTATATCACTGCTAAAATGAAATTGTATTCCATATAATGCAAAAGATAATTGAATCATTAGTTGTAACTAATATCTGGGCACAAATGTTGTATCAATTCTTATAAGAGAGGATCAAATATTTACAGAGAGAAATGGAATTCAGAAGGAGCATGCATGGTGCATACTCCAGAGAAGGAAATCCTATGTGAAATAGATAGAACAGTGATATCTTGGGCACTTATATGATGCTTGGGCTGTTGACATGGCATGACATTCAAGCAGGCGTACCGAATTACCTACAATTCTGTATAGACCGTTTCCATACATGCACTTTTGAAATAATATACATGCCACTTTTTTAAAAACTGAAACTACACCAGCGGATGAATTTTTCTGTAGATCCATGTGAGCCCAATTTCTGATCCATGTATCATAGATTGTAGTTCATGCAAAGAACACAGATTTTTAGATTATCTAAGTGCTGATGGGGGCTTCCCATGTGGTTCAGTGATGAAGTATCCTCCTGACAGTGCAGGAGATGTGGGTTTGATCCCTGGGTCAGGAAGATCCCCTGGAGAAGGAAATGGCATCCCACCCCAGTATTCTTGCCTGAGAAATCCCATGGACAGAGAAGCGTAGCAGGCTGCAGTCCTTGGGGTCACAAAAGAGTTGGGACACGGCTTAGTGACTAAACACAACAAAGTCCTTATGCATAGATAGGATGATACAGGATTTCTTGGAATTTATAAAAGAAAATGGAAGATATAGATTTACCTTAGCATGCTTAGTTAAGTACATAGAATGAAACAAAACAAAAAACAAAAAACTATTTAAATAGTTTTCTACCCAGGAAACAACTGAGTTTGATAATACTGAAGGTCTGGTGAATTTTTTTTTTAATCATAAATTTAGCTCCGTTGTTCAAATCATTTTTTTATTTAAAAAGTTTGAGGGCTTCCCTGGAGCTCAGTGGTAAAGACTCCGCCTGTCAATGCAGGAGACATGGGTTCACTTCCTGGTTTGGGAAGATCCAAACCAGTAGTTGCGGAGCTACTAAGCCCGCACACCACAATCATTGAGCCTCCGTTCTAGAGCCTGGGAGCCCACGTGCCACATATGATGCAACTACTGAAGCCCACATGCCCTAGAATCCGTGCTCTGTATCAGGAGAAGTCCCCGCAGTGAGAGAGTAGCCCCCGTGCACCACAGCTGGAGCAAACCCCGGGCGGCAGCAAAGACCCAGCACGGCCCAGAATAAAATAAATAAACAAAAGGTCATGGAACCTATTTCTTTATTTTATAAAGTGAAATATCAGCACATAAACTTAGATCCCTCTACCTTTAAAAGATTTTTTTTTTTTAATAATCTTGGGGAATAGTATTAAAATTTTTTTCTTTATTTTTTAAACTTTCTGTAAAATTCGATCCATGAAGAAAAATAAGGATTCAAAGATCAATTTTTACAGAATGTGGCAAATAAGACACATTTGAGTCAATTTCAGGAAAATATATGAAACATGTTAAAGGGAAGAAATCTGTTTTGTGAGGGCCACATGACTCAGTTGAAAGGAACATAATTAGAGCTGTGTAGGCCAAAACTCAAATCTTGAAGTTCCCAAATTTCTGTCTGAAGTTGGATTTAATAGAGCAAAGTGGTCAGCAAGAGCTCTTAACACAATTGAAAGTGAAAGTGAAAGCTGCTCAGTCCTGTCCAACTCTTTCTGACCCAATGGACTGTGGTCCATGGAATTCTCCAGGCCAGAATACTGGAGTGGGTAGCCTTTCCCTTTTCTAGACAATCTTTCCAACCCAGGGATCGAACCCAGGTCTCCCACATTGCTGGCAGATTCTTTACCAGTTGAGCCACAAGGAAAGCCCCAATTAGAGAGTGAATGAGTGAAGTTGCTCAGTCATGTTCAACTTTTTGCGACCCCATGGACTGTAGCCTACCAGACTCCTCCATCCATGGGATTTTCCAGGCAATAGTCCTGGAGTGGATTGCATTTCCTTCTCCAGGGGATCTTCCCAACCCAGGGATCGAGCCCAGATCTCCCACATTGTAGACAGACACTTTACCGTCTCAGCCACCAAGAAAGCCCCAATTACCTATATTTAAACCCAGGTCTTCCTTTTATAGGGGTTTCCCCCTTTATTAGCTCAGCTAATAAAGAATATGCCTGCAATGCTGGAGACCCATGTTCAATTCCTGGGTCAGAAGATCTGCTGGAGAAGGAAAAGACAATGCACTCCAGTATTCTGGCCTGGAGAATCCCATAGACAGAAGAGCCTGGCAGGGTACAGGCCATGGGTTTGCAAACAGTCGGACATGACTGAGAAACTTGCACTTTCACTTCCTCCTTTTATTAATTATTTGACCATCAGCAGCTTTAGCTTCTTTGTACCTCAGTTCCCTCTTGTGTAAATATGAGTTAGGAGGATGAATGATTAAATGACTTGTAGCTGCTCTTTATCTAGTTTTTAAGCTTATGACTAATTTCCAGGCAAGTCAGTAGTTAAGAATCCACCTGCCAATGCAGGAGATGCAGGTTCAATCCCTAGGTCAGATAGATCCCCTGGAGTAGGAAATGGCAACCAACTCCAGTATTCTTGTGTGGGAAATTCCAAGGACAGAGGAGCCCGGTGGGGTGCAGTCCATGGAATGTCAAAGAATCAGACATGACTGAGAAGGTACACACACATATAGAGCTTAGAAGAATGCCTGGCACTCAGAGTTTACCACTATCTTTCTTATTTTCATCACTGAACTACTGCCATTATGATGTAAAGTAGTGAAGACAAGAGAAATGTTAAACTGTGGTTGGGAGGTATTGTGAAACAATTTGGTTAGGATCTTTCTCTTTAGATGGTATTTTAAAAACTATTTTAAAAATATGAAAACTCTCTTCTGTTAGAATCCCCATAGTCCTAGTATTGGAAAATAGGAGAAATATCAGGTTTTATCAGACATTCCTTAAAATGCAATGATTTGTTTTCAAGGGTCTAAAAGAGACAATGCATTGAGGCCCTGCCCTGGTTAAATCAGTATATGTACAGGAGGTCATTTGCAGGAGAGAAGGCTTCCTTGGTAGCTCAGATGGTAAAGACTCTGCCTGCCATACAGAAGACCTGGGTTCCATCCCTGGGCTGGGAAGATCCTGTGGAGAAAGAAATGGCAACCCACTTCAGTATTCTTGCCTAGAGAACTCCATGGACAGAGGAGCCTGGTGAGCTACAGTCCATGGGGTTGCAAAGAGTCAGACAGGACTTAGCGACTAACACACATGAGCATCAGTGGACTTGGTACACTGGACCTAAGGAAAAGAGCTGGCCTCTGAGTGGCCCTGAAAAAGTGATCTGTACTCTACTTACTAGCGAGCATATTTAACTTTTGTGAAAATGCTGCTAGATAGAGTCTGTTGTCCAATGAAATATGAAGAAAAAGGCACGACAGACTGTTCTATTCTAGTTCATACCCCTTACTCTGCTGTTTAGATGATACAGTGAGGCAAGGGTTAAGAAGCAGCATGACCTTTACCCAGGTAGTTGAGATTTGAGTCAGACACAGAAAGTGAGAAGAATAGGGAGACAGCCATTAAAAATTTAAGTCATTCCACCAATTCTCACTTTTGTTTACTGCTACAATTTCTAATCCTGGATCATTGGCTGATACAAAGCAGGTGCCCACTAGCATCTGTAAATAAATGAATGGAGACCTTATAATCTACAAATTATAAATTTCTCTTGCAAATTTAAGATGTTTTTGATAATTTAATTGGAACTTATGCTGCAGCACTTAAATATTTTTCAAATATTATATTTTAAAAATATTTTTCAGCTTGATAATTTTTCAGTTTATCATAAAGTACAGACTTACCTCTTTCTTTCTTACTTGTTTTAAGCTGCTTTTGATTAAGATCACATTAAATATTGAAATAAGACAGTTTTTAAAGAATATGTATAAGTAATGTTTAAGTAAAGAATACTTTGTGAAGCAAATAATTGAATTTTCTTTTTACATTTTTTGCCTAATATTTGGATCATATTATATGCTGGGAGGGATTGGGAGCAGGAGGAGAAGGGGATGACAGAGGATGAGATGGCTGGATGGCATCGATGGACATGAGTTTGGGTAAACTCCAAGAGTTGAAGATGGACAGAGAGGCCTGGCATGCTACGATTTATGGGGTCGCAGAGTCGGACACGACTGAGTGACTGAACTGAACTGAACTGAATGGATAGTCTTTAAAATGTGTCTTTGCACTTTTCCTTATTTTTCTCTAAAGACTAGTGTCTCTGCCATAGTAAACTAGGCAGAACTTTGAGAATATTATCAGATTAAAAAATCTACGAAAACGGATGCTATTCAGGGAAGTGGGGCTGTGCTTTTTCTTTGGAGCCTATTCAGGATTAGTTAACACTAAGGAAATGAGACAATATTTCTGTTGTTCACACATAGCACATTTGCCACAAGCAGTAAAGTAAAGCTTCACATTGGCAACAGCAACAGAATTTGGCCTGGCATTTCCAGCCCTGATGCTCTCAGCTGCATGGTACAGCCCCCAGTGAAGTGAGCATCTATTGTTGTTTTTTGCCAAGACCAGAATTTTGAACTGTAACCAGGAAGAAGTATTTTCCCCATTTATATGCACACTGATAATTAGGCTCAAGGAAATGAAGTGCATAGAATGGAAATTGAGATTTTGTTTTTTAATGTGAACTTGTTCAATACCAGCTCTCACTCTTCTGACAGATGGATTCTTCTTGGCAGATGATTATGCAAACTGTTCCTTTCGTGCTTGTCTACATGAAATGTATTCTATAAACACACTGAAGCATCGTTCTCCTCTGAGTCTTCAGTGCTTGGAATGTATTAGCACCATGATGACTTGGATGACAGGATTCCAAAGTGTCTGAGAGTAGAAGCTGGGGAATACTCGTGTGATTACCTTGGTTCTTTCAAGGGCTATGTTAGGTAATAATGTGGGTCCCTTGACATTTTAAAAGGAAATGAACTCACAGATAATAGAGGAAAATCCAAACAAGCAAATTGTAAATAGTTTTTAATAAGTGTTTTAACAGATACCACAAAACTAATGCATTTGGAAAGCAGTGCTCAGGCACATTTAAAATGCATGGCAAGCGCTCACAGGAGTATCCTGCCTCTCATGATCTAATTTTCAGGGTCATGTTTTCTCACGATTTAGCAGTTTTGTAATGATTGTTGTAATAGCTCAATTACCAAGAGACCTCCCTCTTTATATTTCTGCAATCAGGGATAGAAGACCCGACACAGTAGTCCTTTTGCAAGCCAAATTTTAGTGGAAATTTTCTTGAGGAACTATTATTACTGTTACTGCTACTAATACACACACACACACACACACACACACACACACACTGTTGTTTTAGGGGAAAAGGTTAGACACTATTAACTAAACCAGTTAATTTGTGTTAATTAACCATTTCTGGGCATTCACTTGGGTGGTCTGAGAGTGCTACATCACACATTTGCTGGATCTTTGGGAGGCTCACCCACACTCTGGTCTGCCACCTCACCTAAAATCCTGAAAGCTAGTCTTCCTGAAGGCATTATTAGAACTTCAATATTTCTTTCTTATCAACTGATATTTTAGAAGAGTTTGTAGAAGAAAAGAGTGAAGGGAATGAAGATGAAAGCTTTTGATATCCATTCAGTAAGGGTTTGGTAATGATATACAGGACACTAAGGGGAAGAATTCCAGTGGTCATGTATGGTTGTGAGAGTTGGACCATTAAGAAAGCTGAGCAGTGAAGAATTGATGCTTTTGAACTGTGGTGTTGGAGAAGACTTGAGAATCTCTTGAACTGCAAGATCAAACCAGGCAATCCTAAAGGAAATAAGTCCTAAATATTCATTGGAAGGACTTATGCTGAAGCTGAAGCTCCAATACATTGGCCACCTGATGCAAACAACTGACTCATTGGGAAAGACTCTGATGCTGGGAAAGATCGAAGGCGGGAGGAGAAGGGGATAACAGAGGAAGAGATGGTTGGATGGCATCACCAACTCAATGGACATGAGTTTGAGTAAACTCTGGGAGTTGGTGATGTAAGGGAGGCCTGGTGTTCTGCAGTCCATGGGGTCACAAAGAGTCAAACACAACTGAGTGACTGAACTGAANGAAGAGATGGTTGGATGGCATCACCAACTCAATGGACATGAGTTTGAGTAAACTCTGGGAGTTGGTGATGTAAGGGAGGCCTGGTGTTCTGCAGTCCATGGGGTCACAAAGAGTCAAACACAACTGAGTGACTGAACTGAACTGAACTGAAGGGGAAGAAAAGAGATTAAGGACTATATCCTTTGGATTCCACATGTATGATTTACTGTCTGAAAATTAGATTGTATTTTTTTTGCTTGAAACAGAGTATAACCTTTTACGTTCCCCCTAAATAAAATGGTACATCTCAAAAGGATGACATATGAATATAGATGTTTCTGAATAAGTGTAGTGGACAGCAAGTTCCTTGAATCATGTAGAAAAGCGGAAGAATGTGTGTTTGTGTGTGTGTAAAATTATCATCTAACTCAAAATATTATATGTGAGACCAGCTCCCATGCAAAGCAAAGACAATCATGAGAAATACTAAAAATACAACTGAAGCCACATACAGGGCACTTTCTTAGGGTGAATTATGGATTTTGATGTTTCCAACTAATCGCTACACATTTAAGCAGCCAACTCTGGTTCTTTGGTTTGTGACAACTAAACCAGCATTATAACTATCTAGATGTTTGGCTTGTAGGTGTAAAGCATCATTGTTATAGACCAGTTATAGAAATATAGTTCAGTTAGAATCTAGTTTCTTAATTGGTGGATCTATATTTGAGAGACAATAAGAAAAGCATTTGAGGATATAACAAATTAACTCATTTACTTCTAGTATTCTTTTCTTCTATTACTACATGATCAGATTCTCTTCGATAGTCAAGTTAGTAGAACAGAAATTGTCATTTATTCAGCTAATATGTATTGAGGCAATGTTTTGTGTACAGAAGATATAACAAAGAACTAAGCAAACAGATTTTTTTATTTTATGTAGCCAGTATTCTACTTTGAGTGAGACTAGATAGATACAGATAAATAGAAATAAACAATTAAATTATATATGTGATGAATTTGAGAGAATAAGAATACCTAAGATGGGGATTCATGTCTTATACTATTGCAATTAAGTGAATACCAAATTCTCAACATGAAGCAACCCTGCAAGATTTGTGTGAAGATAATTCCACATGAAGAGAACAGAAACACTTTACTGTGAGGATATTCTGGGGTTCCAGTTTTCCAATACTTTTGCTAACTGATGCGAAGAGCTGACTCATTGGAAAAGATGCTGATGCTGGGGAAGATTGAAGGCAGGAGGGGAAGAGAACGACAGAGGATGAGTCGGTTGGATGGCATCATCGATGCTATGGACATGAGTTTGTGCAAACTCTGGCAGATAGTGAAGGACAGGGAAGCCTGGTGTGCTGCAGTCAACGGGGTCACAAAAAGAGTCGAACATGACTGAATGACTGAACAGCAAACGATTGTCTATTTTTATGAAATAAACAATCCCAAAACTTAGTGGCTTGAAGTATGGATTTTAATTTGCTCATGACTTTGTGGAGGAAGAAGACAGGATGGGTTCTGTGATGTGCACACTTCTGTTTTACGTACTGTCACCTGTGGTGACTCAGTAGGGCTGGGAGATCTATTCACATTTCTGATAAGTTTGTACTGGCTGATCTAGAAGCTGAGCTGGGGCTGTTGGTTTGGGCCTCAACTCTTCCTCATGTGGATCTCCCCAGGGGCTTGCTCAGCTTCCTTGCAGCATGATAACCAGCACCTAGGAGTGAGTGTACCTAGAGACAGGAAGTGNTAGGGTCTCATGTGAGGCATGCGGGATCCAGTTCCCTGGCCAGGATGAACCCCAGGAGAACCCCGTTTCCCTGCAAACAGAGTGCAGAGTCTTAGGCTCTGGACCATCAGGGAAGTCCCCAATACTTTCTAATCTGAGTTAGAGGTTTTCTATGTTCCATTAATCATTCTGTGTCTAATATTATACCTTTCATGATGTACTTAAAGAATTGTACTTGTTTTTTCCCAATAAAAATGTGCATATAGTAACTGTTTCTTACTGTCATAGCTCTGCTCTGTCCAATATGGTAGCCATATCTGGCTATTATTTATTAATAGATTTAAATATAGAGTATTTAAATGTGCATTAAATTAAAATTCAGTCCCTGAGATGCATCAACTACACTTCTGGGACACAGTAGCCATGTGTGGCTAATGGCAACCACATGGGAAGGTTTAGATGTAGAACATGCCCATATTCATAGCAATTCTGTCAGAGAGTGCTGCTCAAGATGTTTAATAATTTTTATGGAATAAAGGAAAAATGCCTATGGCTTAACATTATTATAGTTATTTGGTCCTCATGTAGGAAATTGTACATGTATACAAACAATTTATATATATTAAACTTGGATTTTCTTGGCATGATATTAATAGCTATTCATGAAATATAAATTAAAACTTGGACATACTAAATAGAAGCATTTTAATTCATGGGAATGATTAATAGTCACATAGGTAAATTCTATTCTTAAAATTATTTGGACAGTCTGCCTTGGTTAATGTCTGAGGTAAACTAATCTTGAACTCTTTCATGGGCCATTTTGAGGACCCATACTGAGGAAAATGGAGTGAGTAAGAGGGTAGATCTGTATAAATCATCATTCCAAACCTTAATTTAATTCCCACTGAAAGATGCCTTAATATTTTTTGATAGCAATGCTTTGCATGTGGTGCTATGGATAAAGAACCCACCTGCCAATGCAAGAATTATGAGATGTGGATTTGATCCATGAGTCAGGAAGATCCTCTGGAAGAGGGCATTTCAACCCACTCCAGTATTCTTGCCTGGAGAATCCCATGGACAGAGGATCAGGATAGCTACAGTCCAGGGGGTTGCAAAGAGTTGGACATTACTGGGCTACTAACTCGTAAGGTATAACATACTTTCAAGAAGCAATCAGAGACAGTGATAAAATGAAAACTGCTCAGAGTTTCCAAAATTTCTTTCCAGACATGAGGGAGCTAAGTCACGTTAAACAAGCATAGGAATCAACAACTAAAGGAAAGAATTTTCTAAGCCCCTATATTTAGCTATTTGGAAAATTATAGAAATGATCTTATAAGTTGTTCTCTTCATTGACCCATATTAAAAGATAATAGTGATAAAACACCTGAAGGAATGTAATCATTAGTCCTTAGTGAGACCTGTGCTCTTGCTTAGTGACTGTCTAGATTTATGCATTTTGCTTATTCAGCTGGAAAGGCATATCAGACTCTTAATCCTAAATGAAGAGGAGAGAGAAAAACCCTATGCTTTGGAAAATATGAGAGAAAGAAAATTAAATATTGACTGAAGAAGAAAATTTCTAATTGGATGGGAAAAGTTAATTCATTATGGAATAGAAAATGAGGCCATATATCAAAGTGGTCTCAGATACACAAGCATTTACTAGTCATATTTTTCCATTATGGATTGCTACGTATGGCAGGGTAAATTTTTCATTTTCCCTATATATGTGTTCCTATGTTACATGCTTTTTCATCTCTGCTGTTATTTTATAAATGGACTAAGTAGAGCATACTCCTGGTAATATGCATCCAAAGTATCTAACGGTAATAGTTTCTAAGTGTAATAATTATGTAAAAAGAGTTTAGTTCCTTTGCTTACATTTGCCTGAAACTCATATATCCAGATCTTTATTTTGCCCTGTGTCTTCTTAACCTTTTTTTTAAAAATTTCCCATTTCATAGCCTGACTCCTTAAGCTATGCTCTTTCATATCTACCCTTATAAACTTTAGGCCCTCTCTCCTGAACTACAAGGTAGTCTTTAGCTGTACTGAAGTTTTTTATTCCTTGCTTAGATGATCTAACGTGAGTATGTTGGCATTGGAATAATAAGAACTTGCAGAGTAAAAAAAAAAAAAAAAATCCATGCATTGGAGTTTACTCTAACTTAAAATATAAGTCTTATCTCTTGAGAACAACAATATACATAGTAGGAATAAAAACAAGAGCTTTAGTTCTATTCTTTGTATCAAAATCATTATATATTAAGACTTTTATTTTATGTATTAAAATTCTTAATCTACCTGAGGACTATAATATCTTTAATTTGGTCATTATTTTTAGTCAACTTGCACAGTTACTAATGGAATTTTCTCCATTATTGACTTCACTGATGACTCAGCTGTACAGAATCCACCAGCAACGCAGGAGACTTTGGTTTGATCTCTGGGTTGGGAAGATCCCCTGGCATAGGAAATGACAACCTGCCCTAGTATTCTTGCCTGAGAAAACCCCATGAACAGAGGAGCCTGGTGGGCTATAGTCCATGGGGCTACGAAGAATCAACTGAATATGCACACACATACTCCATTATCAGGTATAAAATTGTGGAATTTGACCTGGTTCCTTCCTACTTTACTGCTTGAGACTGAATCCAATTCTGCAGTTATCACAGATGTGATAAAATTTTTAATTGACTTTAGCCATCAAATATGATTTTAAGCATAGATGACCTGAATCTACCGTAAAACCTTTTTGCTGGAGTGGTAGTCTTTCTCAGCTTGCAGGCTTCATCAAAATCTTTTCAAGGTCATTTTCTATTATAGGACATTGGAGAGCACAGGTAATTGGACTTTTGGATGTTGAACAGTTACTTTTTGGAAATATAGGAGGCCTTTTTACTAGAGAGGGAGCCTATGAAGTTGTCAGTATTTGAGAACAACAGAAGCTCTTGAATCTATTTTCAAACTGCAGTTTCAGTGACCTTTCTGAAGCACAAATAAAATGTGAGCATATCAGTACTCTGCTTAAAAATGTTCATGGATTCTATAACCCCTAAAGTAAATTCCAAATTCCACAGCATAGTTTTCAAGTTTAAAATGTGTTTCCTAATTATTTCTCCAACTAAGTATCCCACTCCCTGCCACTTGCTTGCTGTTCTTTCCACAACAAGCAGCTTGCAGTTTGCAAATAACCTTACTGGTTCATTCTTAGGCCCTTGCATGTATGCTTTCCCATTGCCTTAGCAACTCACTCACCATGTCTTCTTCCCTTCCCCAAACATGCACTTAGCTTCTGCTGTTTTGTTTGATTTACAAATATCTGCTCAATCTTTTTTTACCTTTGTGATGAGTTATCCGACCACTGTCTCCTCTACATACAAAACTGAAAAACTGAAATTGTCCCCTTTTGAACCTGGAATAAATAAACAGGAAAGAAAAGCAGGCATTTTAATCAGCAAAGTAATGTCTCTGCTTTTTAATATGCTGTCTAGATTGGTCATAGCTTTTCTTACAAGGAACAAGCATCTTTTAATTTCATGGCTGCAGTCACCATCTGCAACAATTTTAGAGCCCCCGAAATTAAAGTTCCATCACTTCATGGCAAATAGATGGAGGAACAATGGAAACAGTGATAGACTTTATTTTCTTGGATTTCAAAATCACTGCTGATGGTCACTGCAGCCCTGAAATTAAAAGACGCTTGCTTCTTGGAAGAAAAGCTATGACCAACTAGATAGCATATTAAGAAGCAGAGACTAATTTACCAACAAAGGTCCATCTAGTCAAAGCTATGGTTTTTCTAGTTGTCATGTATGCATGTGAGAGTTGGACTATAAAGAAAACTGAGTGCTGAAAAACTGATGTTTTTGAACTGTGGTGTTGCAAAAGACTCTTGAGTGTCCCTTGGACAGCAAGGAGATCAAACTAGTCAATTCCAAAGGAAATTAGTCCTGAATTTTCACTGGAAGGACTGATGCTGAAGCTGAAACTCCAATACTTTCACCACCTGATGCGAAGAACTGACTCACTAGAAAAGACTCTGATGTTGGGAAAGATTGAAAACAGGAAGAAAAGGGGACGACAGAGAATGAGATGGTTGGATGGCATCACTGACTCCATGGATATGAGTCTGAACATGTTCCAGGAGTTGGCGATGGACAGGGAGGCCTGGAATGCTGTAGTCCATGGAGTCACAAAGAGTCAGACACGACTGAATGGAATTGAGAATTTTGTAAAATGTAATTTTACAAATTATATTTTTATAATTTGTATAATTTTAATATAATTTTATAAAAATTTTTGTTTTGAAAGAATGAAAGTCACTGTATATATTTAATCTTTAAATGTGTTTGCATTGGACATCAATTTTTAAGCATTATTATCAATATCAAAATACTAATACTAAAAAACTGAGCCCTAAAGCAGCATAACTAAAGGATACATATGGTTAAAATTGCAGCAAAGGACAGTTATCTTAATTCATTATGATTTTTGTGGAACAAATTCAAGTATTTCTTTAAATTATGTGTTTTATATTTACATTNAATATCAAAATACTAATACTAAAAAACTGAGCCCTAAAGCAGCATAACTAAAGGATACATATGGTTAAAATTGCAGCAAAGGACAGTTATCTTAATTCATTATGATTTTTGTGGAACAAATTCAAGTATTTCTTTAAATTATGTGTTTTATATTTACATTATGTGGCTATTTTGGATGTAGAAGACATAATTTTTATCCTTAAGAACATTATAGTTTGGCATGATGGCTTCATGGTACAAGGAAATGGCACATTTTGGAGACAAAAATTCTAGGGGTGAAATCTTGACTCAGACAATTCCTAGCTATATTTTGAGCAAGTTGCCCTTTCATAAGGCTCAGAGTCTTCACCTGAAAAAAATCAGGTTAAAATTACCTTCCTACCAGGATTTTTGTTGTATTTCTTCTCATCCTCTTTTGTAGGTCTCCCTGTGTTGACCTGTAGTGCAAACGAGAGAGCTTATTCCATAAATGTCTATTCTCTTCTGCTCTTTCTCTCTCTCTTCACATTTGTACATGTGATTCCACGACTCACAACATCTTTATTACTACATATTCACTGATGAATCCCAAGGTTACGTCACCAGGCTGGACTGTGGAACTTCTGACTCTAAAACTCCTTTCCCACCATACATAGTCACTTGGTTCCACAGGTGCCTCATACTGAAACTGAATAATTCAGTTCCTCATTTTCTGCTGTGCTTCACTCTCAAGCTTTTTCTCAATAATACCAATCCTGATATGTTTATCATCACTTGACCAGGAAAATCTCTCCAAATAGAACTTTATCCCTGACAGTTCTCTTAACTCTCCTCATGCAACAAACTTTCATGGAATATGACGATGCCATCCACCAGTAGAGTCATGCTTGGAAATGAGAAATCAGACTATCACACTTCAGGTTAAAGCTTCCAAAATATCCTGCTTCCCAGAGTATATTTTTAGTTGGACATGATAAGGCCATAAGTGAGCCGGTACCTACTTACATCAATGGTCCTAGACATTTTTCCTCTTTTCTTTTGCAATCCAGAAATTAAAAGACGCTTACTCCTTGGAAGAAAAATTATGACCAACCTAGATAGCATATTCAAAAGCAGAGATATTACTTTGCCAACTAAGGTCCATCAAGTCAAGGCTATGGNTATCTGGAACCAAAACTTTGACCTATAATAAGAGGATCCTTAGTGAATGAATGGGCTTCCCTGGTAACTCAGTGGTAAAGAATCTGCCTGCATTTCAGGAGATGCAGGTTCAATCCCTGGGTCAGGAAGATCCCCTTGAGAAAGAAATGGCAACCCACTCCAGTCTTCATACCTGGGAAATCCCATGGACAGAGGTGCCTGGTGGGCTATAGACCATGGAGTTGTAAGAGTCAGACATGAGTTTGTGACTAAACAACAAATGAATATATATATAAAGTTTTATTAATGCATTCAAAATACATATAGGTACACACTAATATATACATAGAAAGCCATGTCCTCCTACTTTTGTCTAATTCACTATCTGCTTTTAAAGAAGGGAAAAAAAAATACCAAAAACAAAAATTTCCAAACCTCATGAAGAATGCTGTTTATGTAAATAATGTCTATTTTTATAACACATGGCAACACCGAGAGAGTACTCTGTGAGAGCATTTGAAAAGTAATCTCTGAAACCATGCAAGAACAAATGAGGCATTTGATATATTTATGATTATAGGCATAACTGTTGCTGCCAAGTAGACATATATCTGATTTTTCAAAATGCATTTCATTTCTATTACAGTCTTTGAAAATAAAGCACTTTTCCATGATGCTTTGTTTGTATCCTGCTGAGGACAAATGTATATCTGAAATCAAAAATATGTCAGACATAGGGAAAGTTGCCCTTTGTCAGAATCATAAGGCTTTGAATTTAATCTGTGAAGTTAGTTGATTCACAAGTACTCTATATTTGCCTACACAGTTAAAAGTCTGCAATGAAGGTTGTGGTTCTTGAAGTCAGAATCACAGGCTGACTGTTATATACATATATCAAGAAGATGCTACCTGGTTTTCTGACCTTGCTAAAGCATATAATTTGAACAATTTAGTGAAAAATTATTAAGAACCAACTATGTACAAGACACTGTAGTAAATCCTAGGGAGGAATATAGAGATGAGCACCATACGGTTCTTCCCAGTAATACATTACACCACTGCCATCCACAACAGCTGTTATTTTTAAAGCACCCTTCATATACCAGACACTGTATCTTGAAATACCCTTTTGGACAATGCATTGTAATCATCATTTTACATTTTTAGAAGAAATTTAGTTTCAGATAGGTTAAGTAGTCATTTCAAAATTACTTAATCATCTCTTGTGTATGCTCAATCATGTCCAATTCTTTGTGATTCCATGGACTGTAGCCTGCCAGGCTCCTCTGTCTATGAGATTTTCCAGGCAAGAATACTTGGCTGGGTTGCCATTTCCTTCTCCAATCACCTCTTGGAGTATATGCCTGTTTCTATGAGAACTGCTTCCTCACCTATAACAGATATGGTTTACACTTGCATGTTCGTGTGTGATCCTTTTGTTGGACTAGGAATAGGCACCAGAATACACCTAGACTATTATTGTTCTCTTAGGAATTTGAAATTGGGATTGAGTGAGTCCAGTTCATTTGACCAGACTACTTAAAGTCACCTGAAATAAAGTCAGGATCTGACACTTTATCTGCAAGAAGTAGAAAGTGCCTGTCTTTAAGGAGAATAAAGAAGCAAGTTTGTAAAGAAAGAGAGAGGTGAGCTACCTTTTAGAGTATTTTGATTTCCTTTGGTTAAAGTAAGTTACATTTGATTATTAGTGACTTTCTTATTTTGAGAAAGTTCTAAGATCTAAGTTCAAAATCATTGACAGCTATGTGGTAGTAATTTTCTAGTATTCAAATCAAGCTTCCAAATTAGTGTGCTATTGATTATATGTCAAATTATTAAAAATTTTAATAAGGAATTAATTTATTTAATGTGCCCACTCACTTTTCTCTATGCTGATACATGTTCATCGTGACTGCCAGTTTCCTTTATACATTTTGCTACATAAAGTCATTCGTGAACACTAAAGAAACCATTATACATCAAATTTGGATCCTCTTTTGGGTGTATAATTTTAATATTGTGTCATTTTTAGTTCAACACTAGCATATATGTGACCTATCATTTATCTTATAAAAAAATAAAATTTTACAATACTGAGCCTAAGGATCTATAGAAATTATTGACTAAAAGATAATATTGATATGTTTAGAATGTATAAATAGTCATGTGTTTATGTCAACTGGGAGATTTAATGCACACAAATGTTTTTAAATTTCACTTCTGTTACAGATTATTTTCCCAGTACATATGGGAGAAAGCGGTACATTTGAAACACTACCGCTACTTCTTGTTGCTTAATGCTGCTGCTACTAAAATCACTATTACCACCACCAAATCCACCACCAAATCCACTACCAAATCCACCACCACTACTATGACTAATACTTATAGTAATATTCATCTGTGACAGCACTGTTACAAAAATTAGCTCAGAACTCTGGATGCCAAATCAGACATTAGTTCATACTGCTCATATTTAAAGTTGGTACTCTATTATCTCTAATTTGGGCAAGTCACTAAAACTGTTTGAAAGAAATTTTACTTATTAGTATAATTTCAGAACTTTTATAAAAATTAAATGTGATGAAGCACATGAAAGTGTTTTCTGAAACGTACACCATTATACACATTTAATCATTTATGCTATGCTCTAAGTAAATGCTTACCATTAGGGTTATTAACTTTAATTAATAGTATAAAAAGTTACACTCTTGATAACTGGGAAGTTATAATTTGTCCTGCAGTAATCAATTATGAATAGAAATTTCTACTGTTTCTATTTTCCAGTGTATTTATTTTTCACTCACTAAAATGATCGGATATTCATCCTGAAAAGATATAGAATAGCTACACTATTATTTCAGTAACTTTTATACATGTGTGACACATTTGAATTGCCATCTCCACCAGTATACCCAAGGTTGCCATTTGGTATAATGAATTCCTGAATTTCTTCAATATGTTTCACATCTATCCACATGAAATGAAAATTTCTGTTCTGTAATTAGTGATGCAGTAAACTCCTTTTAAATAAGGATTTTATCAGCCTGTATAACTAATGATAGAGTCATATAAATGACCAGTTGGCATCATTAAATTTACCAACTACTGTGTTATCATTAATTCCAATTAAATCCTAAATATGTCTCTCACCAACCTGTAAACACATTTTCTAATTGGGAAGTACCATCATGAGTAAATTTAATGGTGCCAAGTTGAACATTTAAGAGGTTTAGTAGCTTAGTGAGAAATCATCTGGCTTTGAAGATATTCCTTTTTATATCCTTGACATTTATTTCAGTTGGGAATACCCATTTGATAAAGATTGTTAGAAAAACATACACTAACTTTATACAAAGCAAGTTCAATAGATTTAGCAGTGATCATAGATATTGTTTTGTGTTGTCAGAGCAACTGAATTCAAGTTATGAAACCCCAAAAGGAGATACTGGATAGTCAGCATGAGCAGGTCAGACAAACAAAATTATCAAGAGTTTGATCCCGGAGAATTTTTTTCCATAATTTAGTGAAAAAGTTTGGACAGCCATCTGGCCTTTTCTAATTTTCTTGTTTCCTTTAAGCACCTAGAATACTGTCAAACAGGTCGCAGAGGTTTGTTAAAGAAATGAAGCAAAGAGCTAGCTCGGTGACAGTATCATTTTCTTGTTTGAACATCTTTGAAAGCTGAGGATTGTCAATAAAAATAATAGTATCTAATATTTATTGAGCTAATTATGTCCTGAGGGCTGTAAGAATGTTTTACATGGTATATACTTCGACACTCACAATAATAAAAAATGGAATCAGCCAGGATTTTATTTAGACAGAAACCAGACACCATTATATCAAAATGGAAGGAATCAGGGTCTTCAGAACAATTTAAGTGTTGGAGATGTGATAGTTTCCAGGAATGACTCCAAGCCTGTAACTGAACTGGACCACTAAAAGCAGCCACCACTTTGCCACAACTGCCTCCAACAGCCTCAGAGCTGCAGACATTTCCACATTTTTACTAACCAGCAGAAAACAGCTAAAGCAGCTGGAAGATAGCCTCTGTTCCATTTATAGTTTCCAAATCTCAGAGAAGTATGTTTAATTGGTAGTGACTAGTTTTTTTCATCCAGAAATTCAGCTTCAAGGAAGTCTAGAAAATGTTGTTTTTAGCTTTTTCTGCATAGGAAGGAATGAGGGGAAATGGGTAGGAAAACATTCTGAGTGCCACATGTGCTCGTCACAGACTTTATTATTCGAATTTCCTGGCACAGAAATTATGAACCAGGTAGTTCAGGTAACTTGCTCAGGATGATAGAGATACCATGCAGTAAAGCAGGGGTTCCAATCTAGGTATATTCATAGATTAAAATGCTATGATAGGCAGTAGAAAGAGCAATATGGGAATTTTAAAATTTCAAGGGCTTATGTTAACAAATGGTAAGATGTCTTTATTATTTCAGAATAGCTACAGACTATAGTATTTAGGTCACAGTGCAGAGGAAAAAAAGAACAGCTCATGGACCATAGTCATACAGACTGTGATGCAAGTTACAAATGCCCTATACATAAATGCTATTTTTGGTGAGGAATACTTAAGTTGTGAGGAAAAGAAGGGGCTCCTGATTAGAAAAATTTACATTTGACCAGGATAATTGTTTTTCATTCTTTGTGTATTTAACAGGACACATTATCTTCTTAACTGTTAAAACTAGGCTGCGTGTCTTCTATTGTTCTTATACTTGTGCCAATCATAAAACATAAAAAAATGTAAGCTACTTGCTTATTGCTATCTGTGTGCATTACAAATTAAGTTCCTTGAGGGCAGAGACTCTACTTTGATAATAAAATAGCACAAACACTGGCACAAAATATAGTGATAACAGAAACTGATCTGTATTTTAAATGGATACATTTTGTAGGCAATGTGCTGATAAATTTCATGTGTGTTATCACATTTATTTCTGATAATAACTATAAATAAGGTAGCATCATTTTCATGATTTTACATAGAGGAAAATTTGAGACTTTGAGAGGACATGAAGCTCAAGGTCATGACTAAAGTGTCTTAGAACTGGCATTTGAAGTGCAAGCAGTCTGAAATTAGAATGCTTACTTTTAATGTGATGCAAAAACTGCATTCTATCAACTTTAAGAAACATGAAAATTATGACAAATCTGAAGCAGTTCATTTTGCTTTATGAAAGTTTTAATCATGAAAATTTATTATTTATTAAAAGAAGAGAAGTTGATTAGCTCTAAAAAAGATGGATAATGGCATCTGTGTAGGCAAAATGAATGAAAACAATTATTTGCATAATATAGAAGATGAAAACAAAGTAGCATAGAAAACAGTTATTTCTTTTTTACATTTAACTATGTTGGTCACTGTATTAGATATTTAAATATGTATTATTTCCCCTAATCTTCCCAAAAGAACTGTTGACTAAATTGATGCTGAGTTAGACATAATCAGTTCAGTTCAGTCAGGTCCAACTGTTTGAGACCCCATGGACTACAGCATGCCAGGCTTCCCTGTCCATCACCAACTCCTGGAGTTAACCCAAATTCATGTCCATTGAGTCACTGATGCCATCCAACCATCTCATCCTCTGCTGTCCCCTTCTCCTCCCACCTCAATCTTTCCCAGCAACAGAGTCTTTTCAAATGAGTCAGTTCTTCACATCAGGTGGCCAAAGGATTGGAGTTTCAGCTGCAACATCAGTCCTTCCAATGAATATTCAGGATTGAGTTTCTTTAGGATGAACTGGTTGTATCTCCTTGCAGTCCAAGGGACTGTCAAGAGTCTTCTCCAACACCACAGTTCAAAAGCATCAATTCTTCAGTGCTCAGCTTTCTTTATAGTTCAACTCTCACATCCATACATGACTACTGGAAAAAAGATACCCTTGACTAGACAGACCTTTGTTGGCAAAGTAATGTCTCTGCTTTTTAATATACTGTCTAGGTTGGTCATGACTTTTCTTCCAAAGGACAAGCATCTTTTAATTTCATGGCTGCAGTCACCATCTTCAGTGATTTTGGAGCCCCCCCCAAATCAAGTCTGTCACTATTTCCACTGTTTCCCCATCTATTTGCCAAGAAGTGATGGGACCAGATGCAATGATCTTAGTTTTCTGAATATTGGCCTTTAAGCCAACTTTTTCACTCTCTTCTTTCTCTTTCATCATGAGGCTCTTTAGTTCCTCACTTTCTCCCATAAGGGTGGTATCATCTGTATGTCTGAGGTTATTGATATTTCTCCTGACAATTTTGATTCCAGCTTGTGCTTCATCCAACCCAGCACATCTCATGCTGGAGTGGTGGCTGCATGTCACTGGAGCTGCCATGAAGAGATACCCCACGTCCAAGGTCAGAGAAACCCCAGCAAGATGGTAGGATAGATGAATTCACTTTTAGAATCAAATCCCTTTCCTGCCAGAGACGTTCAGAGGGCTCAAATAAATCTTGTGCATACCAGGACCCAGGGACCCCACAGAGACTGAGACAGAACTGTGTCTGACTATCTCCTGTGGAGGTACGGGTTAGCAGTGGACTGCTGCAGGAGCAGGGGCTTTGGGTACAGCAGACCTGGGTATGGCATAAACTCTCATGGAGGAGGTAGCCATCATCCCCACCATAGAGCTGCCAGAACTTACACAGGACTGGGAAATAGACTTTTGAAGGGCACAGACAGAACCTTGTGTGCACCAGGACCCAGGAGAAAGAAGCGGTGACACCACAAGAGACTGACCCAGACTTGCCCGGGAGTGTCCAGGAGTCTCTAGCAGAGGCGTGGGTCGGTGGTGGCCTGCTGGAGGGTTGGGGTTACTGAGTGTAGCAGTACATGCATGGGATCTTTTGAAGGAGGTCGCCATTATTTTCATTACCTCCACCATAGTTTGGCTTCAGGTAAATAACAGGAAGGGAGCACAGCTCCACCCATTAACAGAAAATTGAATTAAAGATTTATTGAATATGGACCCTCCAATCAGAACAAGACCCAGTTTCCCACTCAATTTTTCCTATCAAGAAGCTTCCTGAAGCATCTTATCCTTCACCATCAAAGGGCAGACAGCCTGAAAACCACAATCACAGAAACTAACCACTCTAATCACATGGATCACAGCCTTGTTTAACTCAATGAAACTGCAAGCCATGCTGTGTAGGGCCACCCAAGATGGACATGTTATGGTGGAGAGTTCTGACAAAACGTGGTCCACTGGAGAAGGGAATGGCAAACTACTTCAGTATTCTTGCCTTGAGAAACCCATGAACNTTTGTGTTGTCAGAGCAACTGAATTCAAGTTATGAAACCCCAAAAGGAGATACTGGATAGTCAGCATGAGCAGGTCAGACAAACAAAATTATCAAGAGTTTGATCCCGGAGAATTTTTTTCCATAATTTAGTGAAAAAGTTTGGACAGCCATCTGGCCTTTTCTAATTTTCTTGTTTCCTTTAAGCACCTAGAATACTGTCAAACAGGTCGCAGAGGTTTGTTAAAGAAATGAAGCAAAGAGCTAGCTCGGTGACAGTATCATTTTCTTGTTTGAACATCTTTGAAAGCTGAGGATTGTCAATAAAAATAATAGTATCTAATATTTATTGAGCTAATTATGTCCTGAGGGCTGTAAGAATGTTTTACATGGTGTATACTTCGACACTCACAATAATAAAAAATGGAATCAGCCAGGATTTTATTTAGACAGAAACCAGACACCATTATATCAAAATGGAAGGAATCAGGGTCTTCAGAACAATTTAAGTGTTGGAGATGTGATAGTTTCCAGGAATGACTCCAAGCCTGTAACTGAACTGGACCACTAAAAGCAGCCACCACTTTGCCACAACTGCCTCCAACAGCCTCAGAGCTGCAGACATTTCCACATTTTTACTAACCAGCAGAAAACAGCTAAAGCAGCTGGAAGATAGCCTCTGTTCCATTTATAGTTTCCAAATCTCAGAGAAGTATGTTTAATTGGTAGTGACTAGTTTTTTTCATCCAGAAATTCAGCTTCAAGGAAGTCTAGAAAATGTTGTTTTTAGCTTTTTCTGCATAGGAAGGAATGAGGGGAAATGGGTAGGAAAACATTCTGAGTGCCACATGTGCTCGTCACAGACTTTATTATTCGAATTTCCTGGCACAGAAATTATGAACCAGGTAGTTCAGGTAACTTGCTCAGGATGATAGAGATACCATGCAGTAAAGCAGGGGTTCCAATCTAGGTATATTCATAGATTAAAATGCTATGATAGGCAGTAGAAAGAGCAATATGGGAATTTTAAAATTTCAAGGGCTTATGTTAACAAATGGTAAGATGTCTTTATTATTTCAGAATAGCTACAGACCATAGTATTTAGGTCACAGTGCAGAGGAAAAAAAGAACAGCTCATGGACCATAGTCATACAGACTGTGATGCAAGTTACAAATGCCCTATACATAAATGCTATTTTTGGTGAGGAATACTTAAGTTGTGAGGAAAAGAAGGGGCTCCTGATTAGAAAAATTTACATTTGACCAGGATAATTGTTTTTCATTCTTTGTGTATTTAACAGGACACATTATCTTCTTAACTGTTAAAACTAGGCTGCGTGTCTTCTATTGTTCTTATACTTGTGCCAATCATAAAACATAAAAAAATGTAAGCTACTTGCTTATTGCTATCTGTGTGCATTACAAATTAAGTTCCTTGAGGGCAGAGACTCTACTTTGATAATAAAATAGCACAAACACTGGCACAAAATATAGTGATAACAGAAACTGATCTGTATTTCAAATGGATACATTTTGTAGGCAATGTGCTGATAAATTTCATGTGTGTTATCACATTTATTTCTGATAATAACTATAAATAAGGTAGCATCATTTTCATGATTTTACATAGAGGAAAATTTGAGACTTTGAGAGGACATGAAGCTCAAGGTCATGACTAAAGTGTCTTAGAACTGGCATTTGAAGTGCAAGCAGTCTGAAATTAGAATGCTTACTTTTAATGTGATGCAAAAACTGCATTCTATCAACTTTAAGAAACATGAAAATTATGACAAATCTGAAGCAGTTCATTTTGCTTTATGAAAGTTTTAATCATGAAAATTTATTATTTATTAAAAGAAGAGAAGTTGATTAGCTCTAAAAAAGATGGATAATGGCATCTGTGTAGGCAAAATGAATGAAAACAATTATTTGCATAATATAGAAGATGAAAACAAAGTAGCATAGAAAACAGTTATTTCTTTTTTACATTTAACTATGTTGGTCACTGTATTAGATATTTAAATATGTATTATTTCCCCTAATCTTCCCAAAAGAACTGTTGACTAAATTGATGCTGAGTTAGACATAATCAGTTCAGTTCAGTCAGGTCCAACTGTTTGAGACCCCATGGACTACAGCATGCCAGGCTTCCCTGTCCATCACCAACTCCTGGAGTTAACCCAAATTCATGTCCATTGAGTCACTGATGCCATCCAACCATCTCATCCTCTGCTGTCCCCTTCTCCTCCCACCTCAATCTTTCCCAGCAACAGAGTCTTTTCAAATGAGTCAGTTCTTCACATCAGGTGGCCAAAGGATTGGAGTTTCAGCTGCAACATCAGTCCTTCCAATGAATATTCAGGATTGAGTTTCTTTAGGATGAACTGGTTGTATCTCCTTGCAGTCCAAGGGACTGTCAAGAGTCTTCTCCAACACCACAGTTCAAAAGCATCAATTCTTCAGTGCTCAGCTTTCTTTATAGTTCAACTCTCACATCCATACATGACTACTGGAAAAAAGATACCCTTGACTAGACAGACCTTTGTTGGCAAAGTAATGTCTCTGCTTTTTAATATACTGTCTAGGTTGGTCATGACTTTTCTTCCAAAGGACAAGCATCTTTTAATTTCATGGCTGCAGTCACCATCTTCAGTGATTTTGGAGCCCCCCCCAAATCAAGTCTGTCACTATTTCCACTGTTTCCCCATCTATTTGCCAAGAAGTGATGGGACCAGATGCAATGATCTTAGTTTTCTGAATATTGGCCTTTAAGCCAACTTTTTCACTCTCTTCTTTCTCTTTCATCATGAGGCTCTTTAGTTCCTCACTTTCTCCCATAAGGGTGGTATCATCTGTATGTCTGAGGTTATTGATATTTCTCCTGACAATTTTGATTCCAGCTTGTGCTTCATCCAACCCAGCACATCTCATGCTGGAGTGGTGGCTGCATGTCACTGGAGCTGCCATGAAGAGATACCCCACGTCCAAGGTCAGAGAAACCCCAGCAAGATGGTAGGATAGATGAATTCACTTTTAGAATCAAATCTCTTTCCTGCCAGAGACGTTCAGAGGGCTCAAATAAATCTTGTGCATACCAGGACCCAGGGACCCCACAGAGACTGAGACAGAACTGTGTCTGACTATCTCCTGTGGAGGTACGGGTTAGCAGTGGACTGCTGCAGGAGCAGGGGCTTTGGGTACAGCAGACCTGGGTATGGCATAAACTCTCATGGAGGAGGTAGCCATCATCCCCACCATAGAGCTGCCAGAACTTACACAGGACTGGGAAATAGACTTTTGAAGGGCACAGACAGAACCTTGTGTGCACCAGGACCCAGGAGAAAGAAGCGGTGACACCACAAGAGACTGACCCAGACTTGCCCGGGAGTGTCCAGGAGTCTCTAGCAGAGGCGTGGGTCGGTGGTGGCCTGCTGGAGGGTTGGGGTTACTGAGTGTAGCAGTACATGCATGGGATCTTTTGAAGGAGGTCGCCATTATTTTCATTACCTCCACCATAGTTTGGCTTCAGGTAAATAACAGGAAGGGAGCACAGCTCCACCCATTAACAGAAAATTGAATTAAAGATTTATTGAATATGGACCCTCCAATCAGAACAAGACCCAGTTTCCCACTCAATTTTTCCTATCAAGAAGCTTCCTGAAGCATCTTATCCTTCACCATCAAAGGGCAGACAGCCTGAAAACCACAATCACAGAAACTAACCACTCTAATCACATGGATCACAGCCTTGTTTAACTCAATGAAACTGCAAGCCATGCTGTGTAGGGCCACCCAAGATGGACATGTTATGGTGGAGAGTTCTGACAAAACGTGGTCCACTGGAGAAGGGAATGGCAAACTACTTCAGTATTCTTGCCTTGAGAAACCCATGAACAGGATGGAAAGGCAAAAAGATTGAACACCTGAATGATGAACTCCCTAGGTCTGTAGGTGCCCAATAGGCTAATGAAGATCAGTGGAGAAATAACTCCGGAAAGAATGAAGATGGAGCCAAAGCAAAAATAACACCCAGTTGTGGATGTGACTGGTGATAGAAGAAAAGTCTGAAGATGTAAAGAGTAATATTGCATAGGAACCTGGAATGTTAGGTCTGTGAATCAAGGCAAATTGGAAGTGGTCAAATGAGATGGCCAGAGTGAATGTTGACATTTTAGGAATCAGTGAACTAAAATGGACTGGAATGGGTAAATTTGACCATTCTATCTACTACTGTAGGCAATAATCTGTTAGCAGAAATGGAGTAGCCATCATAGTCAACAAGAGTCAGAAATGTAGTACTTGATCTCTGTTCGTTTCCAAGGCAAACCATTCAATATCACAGTAACCCAAGTCTTTGCTCTGACCAGTTAACGCTGAAGAAGCTAAAGTAGGATGGTTCTATGAAGACCTACAAGAGCTTCCAGAAGTAACACCCACCAAAAATGTCCTTTTCATTATAGGGGACTGGAAAGTAAGAGTCAGAAGTCAAGAAATATCTGGAGTAGCAGGCAAACTTGGTCTTGGAGTACAGAATGAAGCAGGGCACAGGCTAACAGAATTTTGCCAAGAGAATCCACTGAGCATAGCAAACACCTTCTTCCAACAACACAAGAGAAAACTCTACACATGGACATCACCAGACAGTCAATATCAAATCAGATTGATTATGTTCTTTGCAGCCAAAGATGGAGAAGCTCTTTACAGTCAGCAGAAACAAGGACTGGAACTAACTGTGGCTCAGACTATAAATTCCTTATTGCCAAATTCAGACTTAAATTGAAGAAAGTAGAGAAAACCACTAGACCATTCAGGTATGACCTAAATCAAATTTCTTGAGATTAAACAGTGGAAGTGACAAACAGATTCAAGGAATTAGATCTGATCGACAGAGTAGCTGATGAACTATGGACAGAGGTTTGTAACATTGTACAGGAGACAGGCATCAAGACCATCCCCAAGAACAAAATGGATATCTGAGGAGGCCTTATAAATAGCTGTGAGAAGAAGAGAAGTGAAAAACAAAGGAGAAAAGGAAAGGTATACCCATTTGAATGCAGAGTTCCAAAGAATAGCAAGGAGAGATAAGAAAGCTTTCTTCAGTGATAAGTGTGAATAAATAGAGGAAACCAATAGAATGGGAAAAACTAGAGATCTCTTCAACAAAATTAGAGATACTAAGGGAACATTTCATGCAAAGATGGGCACAATAAAGGATACAAATTGTATGGATTTAACAGAAGCAGAAGATACTAAGAAGAGGTAGCAAGAATATACAGAAGAACTACACAAAACAAATCTTCATGACCCAGATAATCATGATGGTGTGACCACTTACCTAGAGCCAGACATCCTGGAATGCAAAGTTGAGTGGGCCTTAGGAAGCATCACTACGAACAAAGCTAGGGGAGGTGATGGAATTCCAGTTGAGCTCTTTCAAATCCTAAAAGACGATGCTGTGAAAATGCTGCACTCGATATGCCAGCAAATTTGGAAAACTCAGCAGTGGCCACAGGACTGGAACAGGTCATTTTTCATTCCAATCCCAAAGAAAGGCAATGCCAAAGAGTGCTCAAACTACTGCACAGTTACACTCATCTTATACACTAGTAAAGTGAAGTGAAGTGAAGTCGCTCAGTCATGTCCAACTCTTTGCGACCCATGGACTGTAGCCCACCAAGCTCCTCTGTCCATGGGATTCTCCAGGCAAGAATACTGGAGTGGGCTGCCATTTCCTTCTCCAGTAAAGTAATGCTCAAAATTCTCCAAGCCAGGCTTCAACAGTACGTAACCAGGAACTTCCATATGTTCAAGCTGGTTTTAGAAAAGGCAGAGAAACCAGAGATCAAATTGCCAGTATCTGCTGGATCATCGGAAAAGCAAGTTTTTCAAGAAAACTTCTATTTCTGCTTTATTGACTATAACAAAGCGTTTGACTCTGTGGATCACAACAAATTGTGGAAAATTCTGAGAGATGGGAATACCAAACTACCTGACCTGACTCTTGAGAAACCTGTATGTGGGTCAGAAAGCAACAGTTAGAACTGGACATGGAACAACAGACTGGTTCCAAATTGGGAAAGGAGTACATTAAGGCTGTATATTGTCACCCTGCTTATTTGACTTATATGCAGAGTACATCATGAGAAACAATAAACATAATAATGAGTCTAAAAGAACAGATTTTTTAAAAGATGACATTGTTATTTTAATCACAATATATACCATACTAGTTATGGAGGTATAAGATACCTTGGCATGCAGAATGCAAATGGACTAGATAATATCACTTTGTAACCAAAATGTTTGATAACAAATGCATAAAGTTAGTAAATTCCAGAAATAATAATGATTTCTGTGACTAGAGGTTAAAATAATTTGGATGAAGAACCATATATTATGAAATATATTAGCACTAGTTTTGATTCATTGGAGAAGGAAATAGCAACCCACTCCAATATTCTTGCCTGGAGAATCCCAGGGCCAGAAGAGCCTTGTGGGCTGCTGTCTGTGGGGTCAGAGAGTCTGACACAACTGAAGTGACTTAGCAGTTTTGATTCATAAATAAATTTCACTCTTGTAATGCTCTATGACATTGCTGTAAATTTATAACTTTTTAAAAAATCAGTTATCATATAAGGAAATCAAACTAACTGGATCTTTGGATTATTTTGGTAGCATTTTACCACAATAATGTTGAAAATTTTGTGAAACATTTTCAAAATTTATTTAATTTAATTAGAAATATTAAAATTAGAATTCAGTTTTATCAATTGATAACATACATAGAAACAGGAATACATAAAGGTTTATGTTCTTTAATTCAATATATATCTAGCATACAAACTTAGGGTGAAAAAGGGAGATGAAATTTTTTTTTACTGAAAATTGTATAATTAAGTAGAGATAATATTTAAATCCAGGGGTATAATTGCTGCTGCTGCTGCTGTTGCTAAGTCGCTTCAGCCATGTCCAACTCTGTGCGACCCCAGAGACGACAGCCCACCAGGCTCCCCCGTCCCTGGGATTCTCCAGGCAAGAACACTGGAATGGGTTGCCATTTCCTTCTCCAATGAAAGTGAAAAGTGAAAGTGAAGTCGCTCAGTCGTGTCCGACTCTTAACGACCCCATAGACAGCAGCCTACCAAGCTCCTCCATCCATGGGATTTTCCAGGCAAGAGTACTGGAGTGGGGTGCAATTGCCTTCTCCGATAATTGCTAGTTTACACATAATATGTAGCCATTTCTACTCAGATGTCTTGTGGCTCATTTGAAGGTTCCATAAATATTCATTTTTTTAAGTCTTAAAAAAATTCAGAATCTATTAAAACTATCTGTGGTAGGATTGCCAAAAACTTTCTGTAGCTTTTAATATTAAAATATCCTAAATGTTAGACTTTAATGCCTTCCTAATTACACATACAAACTGTCCAATTATTTCATAACAGAAATGCTGTAATACAATCCACTTCTTGACAGATGCTAAGCCTCAGAAAAACTTCCCCCCGCTATCGTTGGTTTCACAAAGCAGTGTACACTCAGTTTTGTTCAGGCTAAACACTGTCACTGTTATATTTTGTAAAAATAAAGCATAGTGCTGAGTTCTAACAACTACTTTTATGGTTAGCCCCTTCTTAAAACAACATAATACTATAGCTCTTACTCTTAAAAATATATCTGTCATGAAGATAGAAAACTCTGTAACCCCTTTTGCAAATAGACTTTGAGTTACTAATATCCTAACCTTGGCTTATATAAGACTGGCAGGTAATGGTAACGTAAATAAGGGAAATGGCCAGGTATTGGAGAGTATGGGGAAAGAGGAATAGGTATGGGTGACCGTAACAAATTGAAGAGCTAATTCTTTGCTTAAAAGGGTGTACCATCATTCTACTCCAGTCAGTTTTGTTATTGAATTTGGAAATATATATTATCTGTGAACTTCTTTTATTTTTCTAATACTGAGTAGAACTCACAAGGCATACCTGTGGGCCACTAGCTGGCAAGCTTTGGCTTATATCCCATCAGTTAATGAAAAAGATACAAACAGTAAGATACTCATTGTCATCCCAATCCACAGCTTGGAAACTAGAGACAAAGAGGAACATGGAATAAGCAATAGGAAAAACGCAGTCACTTTCTTATTTCACCATGTTAGCATGCTTTGTTATTTTTAAAAATTAATTAATTTTAATTGGGGGATAATTACAATAGTGTGGGGGTTTCTACCATATATTGAGCCATGGGTACACATGTGTCCCCCCATCCTGAACCCTGCCTCCCACCACCTTCCCCACCCCATCCCTCTAGATTGTCCCAGAGCACCAGCTTTGAGTGCCTTGCTTCATGCATAGAACTTGTACTGGTCATCTCTTATACATATGGTAATATACATGTTTCAATGCTATTCTCTCGAATCATTCCACCCTCTCCTTCTCCCACAGAGTCCAAAAGTCTGTTCTTTACATCTGTGTCTCTTTTTCAGTCTTGCATATAGGATCATCGTTACCATCTTTCTAAATTTCATATATATGCATTAATAAACTGTATTGGTGTTTCTCTTTCTGACTTCACTCTGTATAATAGACTCTAGTTTCATCCATCTCATTAGAACTGACTCAAATGTGTTCCTTTTTTATAACAGTAATATTCCATTTTGTTTATGTACCGCAATTTCCTTATTCATTTGCCTGCTGATGGACATCTAGGTTGCTTCCATGTCCTGGCTATTGTAAACAGTGCTGCAATGAACAGTGGGGTACACGTGTCTCTTTCAATTCTGGTTTCCTCGGTGTGCATGCCCAGCAGGGGGATCACTGGGTCATATGGCAGTCCTATTTCCAGTTGTTTAAGGAATCTCCACACTGTTCACCGTAGTGGCTGTACCAGTTTGTGTTGCCACCAACAACGTAAGAGGGTTCCCTTTGCTCCACATCCTCTCCAGCGTTTATTGTTTGTAGACTTTTTGATGGCAGCCAATCTGGCCAATATGAGATGATACCTCATTGTGGTTTTGATTTGCATTTCTCTAATAACGAGTGATGTTGAGCATATTTTCATGTGTTTGTTAGCCATCTGAGTGTCTTCTTTGGATAAATGTATTTTTAATTCTTTGGTCCACTTTTTGATTGGGTTGTTCATTTTTCTGATATTGAGCTAGCATGCTTTGGTATTTTATTGAACTCTTCAGTTAAATTAAAAATCTCAGAGAATGTACTTTAAAAAAAATAGATTAAAGCCTAGGCATCTTGCAAGGGCTAATCATTTCAACTCTTTTAAAGGGATTATTGTTCATGTAGTTGAACTTTTAAGTAATAATGGTTATCTCAGTGTGGAGTCAAGCTATGTAAATTATCTGGAGACTCTCCTTCTTAAAGTAATGTATATATCCAGAATCCGTCACTGCTATATACTTCTATGGAATGGAAACACATATTTTACCTTATATTACTAGGAGTGAGAATTTATACTACCACTAAGAAAACATTTATTGATAGTTCAGTTCAGTTCAGTCGCTCAGTCATGTTTGACTCTTTGCGACCCCATGAATCACAGCATGCCAGGCCTCCCTGTCCATCACCAACTCCCGGAGTTCACTCAAACTCATGTCCGTCGAGTTGGTGATGTCATCCAGTCATCTCATCCTCTGTCGTTCCCTTCTCCTCCTGCCTCAATCCCTCCCAGCATCAGGGTATTTTCCAATGAGTCAACTCTTTGCATGAGGTGGCCAAAATATTGGAGTTTCAGCCTCAACATCAGTCCCTAATTAGCCAAAAATGGACTCAAATTATTCTTTTCATAATGCATTATCATTGAACTTGATTATACTTTTTCTCCAAACTATAAAAAAAATACCAAAAAAACTCATATAGAATTGAATTTTTTCTTCATGCATTTAGGCATGATAAGTACAAATGGTACCAAAAATAATACCCAATGTCAATGTTTAATACTATAGTCTTCTTTATTGATAACACTTTAAAACCATGATAACAGTACATGCATGATTCCTGAAAGGTCACAGAGACCTGATTTTTGTCTGTCATTTATCTGTCATGATGATGTGTTAAAACAACGTGGGACTACACCAGACAGACCTGAGACTTTATAAACCTCATTGAAGCTTTATATTTATGAAGCTCCTACTTTATAAGTTCATCAATAATTGGATGTGGTTAGGACTGGAGTGTAGCATTTATTATAATTAGTTTTAAATGTATTACCATTTTGTATTATTAAAGGATAAAACATAATAATTCAGAAATTGTTGGCCAAATAATAATTTATCTTTCTTTGATCTAATGCTTTATGTGGCTATTTGAAAAGTGATGTAGTATTATTGATTTCTAAAAGCATTTTATCTCTGGGTTTATAAAGCTAACACATATACACATTTCAGGGTGGTTGGCTATTAAGTTGAGCATAATTTTTTATAAGTTGGATATAAACTGAGATCAAGCACCCCTGCTAAATCATATATGTTTATCAGGCCAGTATACAAAATATATGCATTATATACCATATATAAATGAGGAATTAAAATGATTATGCCATACATGAAATAACATTTTCTTGAATTAATTTAATATAATTAGGTTAAAGAACTTTCTTCCTCCAATTAGATATGATGACTTATGTGTCACCTTGTAAAACTTGTTTGGTATTTTCTGGTGCAATTTTTCAAAGATTTAGTCCAAATTTAGGTAGTTCTACATGTGGTTTTAATGGCTGTCATAACTAAAAAGATTATTTCACAAAAATAGATGCAAATGGAAGAAATGTATCCTGTGTTGTGCATGCTAAATAAATTTTATTCTATTCTTCATTAATGCAAAAATGTTTGTCAAAATCTGGTTAATACTTTCCTTGAAATTAAATTATAGGGCCTATCATTTGAAGGCAATTAATTTAATTTTTTTAAAAAAATTGGTTGAAAACTTAACTATGCTCAATCTTTGGGCTTCCCTGATAGCTCAACTGGTAAAGAATTCGCCTGCAATGCAAGAGACCCTGGTTCAATTCCTGGGTCAGGAAGATATGCTAGAGAAGGGATAGGATACCCACTCTATTATTCTTGGACTTCCCTGGTGGCTTAACTGGTAAAGAATCCACCTGCAATGAGGGAGACCTGGGTCTGATCCCTGGGTTGGGAAGATCCCATGGGGAAGGGAAAGGCTACCCACTCCAGTATCCTGGCCATGGACTCTATAGTCCATGGGGTTGCAAAGAGTTGGACAAGACTGAGCCACTTTCAATGGCAACCCACTCCAGTACTCTTGCCTGGAAAATCTCATGGATGGAGGAGCCTGGTAGGCTGAAATCCATGGGGTCACTAAGAGTCGGACACTTACTGAGCGACTTCACTTTCACTTTTCACTTTCATGCATTGGATAAGGAAATGGCCACCCACTCCAGTGTTCTTGCCTGGAGAATCCCAGGGACAGGGGAGCCTGGTGGGCTGCCATCTATGGGGTTGCACAGAGTCGGACACAACTGAAGTGACTTAGCAGCAGCAGCAGCAGAGCCACGTTCACTTTTCACTTTCAATCTTTGAAGATTTGTTATAAAGATACAATATTTTGTTTTTATTTTTCTGGGTTTGATGTTTGAAGAGACTTGCAACTAATATAAAATATATTCAAGAACAGAATTATGTAATGCTTGAAATATGTCCAGATAGGTTTCTTCAAGTCACCCCTATACCTCATGGTTAGCACAACTGAAGCACTTGGATATTACCTATTAAAAAATGCATACAACTTTTGAGGGAAGAGAGACATGGACTGGTTTGGAAACCTGAGGAACAACACAATACAGAATTATTGAACTTTATTTTTTTCCTGGCCTCATATATTTAAGACTCAATCTATAAATACCAATGAGTCCAGACCAACCTCTCTGCCAAAAGACTGCTCTTTTTAGCAAAGGGATCAGGAAAGCGTCAAGCTAGCAAGGCAGAAACTTTTAGATGCAAAGAGCCCTACTTCAGTTTGACACCACAGAAAACACTGTCCTACCACCCCCATTCATACCATGCAAAGAAAAATGGGAAGCTTCGATTTGTACCTTGTGAGACTGAAACATGTCCAACAACTCCATAATGCAGGAAAAAAGAAGTACGAGCACAGAGCTAGAATTTCAGTCATGCAGTTATGATGTCATTGCCATATATTGTCTCTGGAGAATTTGTGGGGATCCTAGTCCCCAGGGGGATCCCATGTGGTAGTAACAAGTAGTGATAGTGGAAGTCGTAGAAAGTGAAGAGAAGCCATGTGAGCTAAAAATATTGAGACATGTGTCAGAAGAGACCATGTGGGAAATCAGAGTGCCTTTTTCCATGCAACAGTAACATTGAGACCCTGCACTGGATGAATATACCTGATTGTATGCAAGTCAACAAGCAATAGTTAGAACCCAAATAGAATAAGAGACTGCTTCAAAATTGGGAAAGGAATATGTCAAGGCTGTATATTGTTACCCTGCTTACTTAACTTATATGCAGAGTATATCATGAGAAACGCTGGGCTGGAAGAAGCACAAGCTGGGATCAAGATTTCTGGGAGAAATCAATAACCTCAGATATGCAGATGATACTACCCTTATAGCAAAAAGCAAAGAGGAATTGAAGAGTCTCTTGAAGGTAAAACAGGAGACTGAAAAACCTGGTTTAACACTCAGTACTCAGAAACTAAGATCAAGGCACCTGGCCCCATTACTTCATGGCAAATACATGGGGAAACAATTGAAACAGTGACATACTTTACTTCCTTGAGGTCCAAAATCACTGCAGATGGTGACTGCAGCCATAAAATTAAAAGACGCATGCTCCTTAGAAAAAAGCTATGGCAAAACTAGATAGCACATTAAAAAGCAGAGACATTACTTTGCTGACAAAAGACCATATAGTCAAAACTGTTTTGCCAAGAGTTATGTATGGATGTGAGAATTGGACCATAAAGAATGCTGTCAGTCAATTCAGTTGTGTCAGGCTGTTTGTGGGTCAATGGACTGCAGCATGCCAGGCTACCCTGTGCACCACCAACTCCTGGAGCTTGCTCAAACTAATGTCCATCGAGTCAGTGATGCCATCCAACCATCTCATCTTCTGTTGTGCTCTTCTCCTCCTGCCTTCAATCTTACCCAGCATCAGGGTCTTTTCCAGTGAGTCAGTTCCTCGCATCAGGTGGCCAAAGTATTGGAATTTCAGTTTCAGCATCAGTCCTTCCAGTAAATATTCAGGACTAATGTCTTTTAGGATAAAACTTTAGGATTGACTGGTTTGAACTCTGGGCTGTCCAAGGGACTCTCAGGAGTCTTCTCCAGCACCACAGTTTGAAAGCATCAATTTTTCAGCACTGAGCTTTCTTTATACTCCAACTCTCACATCCATACATTCTACTGGAAAAACCAAAGCTTTGACGAGACAGAACATTGTTGGCAAAATAATGTTTCTGCTTTTTAATATCCTGTCTAGGTTGGTCATAGCTTTTCTTCCAAGAAATAATTTTTAATTTTTAATTTCATGACTACAGTCACCATCTACAGTGGTTTTGGAGCCCAAGAAAATTAAGTCTATTACTGTTTCCATTGTTTCTCCATCTATTTACCATGGAGTGATGGGACTGGATACCTTGATCTTAGTTTTTGGAATGTTCAGTTTTAAGCAGCTTTTTCCCTCTCTTCTTTCACTTTCATCAAGAGGCTCATTAGTAACTCTTCACTTTTGTCCATAAGGTGGTGTCATCTGCGTATCTGAGGTTATTGGTATTTCTCCCAGCAATCTTGATTCCAGTTTGTGCTTCATCCAGCCCAGCATTTTGCAAGATGTACTCTGCATATAAGTTAAATAAGCACGGTGACAACAAACCGCCTTGACATACTCCTTTCCCAATTTGGAATCAGTCTGTTTTTCCAGGTCCGGTTCTAACTGTTGTTTCTTGACCTGCATACAGATTCCTCAGGAGGTAAGTAACTTAGACTGGTGTTCACATCTCTTTAAGAACTTTCCACAATTTGTTTTTATCCACAGAGTCAAAGGCTTTGGTGTAGTCAATAAAGCAGAAGTAGATGTTTTTCTGAAACTCTTTTGCTTTTTCTATGATCCAAGTATGTTGGCAATTAGATTTCTGGTTCCTCTGCCTTTTCTAAATCCAGCATAAATGCCTAGAAGGTCACAGTTCACATACTGTTGAAGCCTGAGTTGGAGTATTTTGAGCATTACTTTGCTAGACTGTGAGATGAGTGCATTTGTGTGGCAGTTTGAATATTGTTTGCTATTGTCCTTCTTTGGGATTGGAATAAAAACTGACCTTTTCCAGTCACATGGCATCTGCTGAGTTTTCCAAATTTGCTGGCATATTGAGTGCAGCACTTTCACAGCATTATCTTTCAGGATTTGAAATAGCTCAATTGAAATTCCATCACTTCCACTAGCTTTGCTGGTACAGATGCTTCCTAAGGCCCACTTGACTCTGCATTCCAGGATGCCTGGCTCTAGGTGAGTGATCAGGCCATTCTCATGGTGTGATCTTTTATCTGGGTCATGAAGATCTTTTTTGTATTGTATTTTGAAGATCTTTGTATTCTCGCCACCTCCTCTTATTATCTTCTGCTTCTGTTAAGTGCATAACATTTCTGTCCTTTATTATGCCCATCTTTGGATGAAATATTACCTTGGTATCTCTAATTTTATTGAAGAAGAAAAAGAAGGCTAGGCACCAAACAATTGATCCTTTTGAATTGTGGTATTGTATGACTCTTGAAAGTTCCTTGGACTGCAAGGAGATCAAAGCAGTCAATCCTAAAGAAAATCAATCCTGAATGTTCACTGGATGGACTGAATCTGAGGCTGAACATCCAATACTTTGGCCACCTAATGAGAAGAACCGACCCAATGGAAAAGTCCCTGATTCTGTGACTTTTCCCAAGAGAGGCAGAAGATATTAAGAAGTGGCAAGAATACACAGAAATATCTTCATGACACAGATAACCACAATGGTGTGATCACTCACCTAGAACCAGACATCCTGGAATGCAAAAGTCAAGTGGGCCTTAGGAAGCATCACTATGAACAAAGCTAGTGAAGGTGATGGAATTCCAGCTGAGCTATTTCAAATCCTAAAAGATGATGCTGTGAAAGTGCTGCACTCAATATGCCAGCAAATCTGGAAATTTCAGCAGTGGCCACAGTACTGGAAAAGATCGTTTTTCATTCCAATCCCAAAGAAGGGCAATGCCAAAGAATGTCAAACTACGACACAGTTGCATTCATTTCACTGACTAGCAAAGTAATGCTCAAAATTATCCAGGCAAGGCTTCAACAGTTTGTGAACCATGAAATTCCAAATGTTCAAGCTGGATTTACGAAAAGCAGAGAAACCACATATCAAATTGCCAACCTCTTCTGGATCATTGAAAAGGCAAGAGAGTTCCAGAAAAAACATCTACTTTTGCTTTATTGACTATGCCAAAGTCTTTGATTGTGTGGATCACAACAAACTGTGGAAAATTCTTCAAGAGATGGGAATACCAGACCACCTGACCTTCCTCTTAAGAAACCTGTATACAGGTCAGTAAGCAACAGTTAGAACTGAACATGGAACAACAGACTGGTTCCAAACTGGGAAAGAAGTATGTAAAAGCTGTGTAGTGTCACCCTGTTTATTTAACTTATATGCAGAATACATCATGCAAAACTCTGGACTGGATGAATCGCAAGCTGGAATCAAGATTGCTGGAAGAATTATCAATAACCTCAGATATGCAGATGACACCACCCTTATGGCAGAAAACAATTAAGAACTGAAGAGCCTCTTGATGGAAGTGAAATAGGAGAGTGAAAAAGTTGGTTTAAAACTCAACATTTGGAAAACTAAGATCATGGCATCCTGTCCCATCACTTCATGGCAAATAGATGGGGAGAGAATGGAAACAGTGAGAGAATTTACTCTTTTGGGCTCCAAAATCACTGAAATGGTAACTGCATCCATGAAACTAAAAGATGCTTGATCCTTCAAAGAAAAGCTATGACCAATCTAGACAGCATGTTAAAAAGCAGAGGCATTACTTTGTCATCTTTTTTTACTTTATCAAAGGTCCATCTCGTCAAAGCTATGGTTTTTCCAATAGTCTTGTATAGATGTGAGAGTTGGACCATAAAGAAAGCTGAGCACTGAAGAATTGATGATTTTGAACTGTGATTTTGGAGAAGACTCTAGAGAGTCCCTTGGACTGCAAGGAGATCCTGCCAGTCCATCCTAAAGGATATCAGTCCTGAATATTCAGTGGAAGGACTGATGCTGAAGCTGAAACTCCAATACTTTGGCACCTGATGCAAAGAACAGACTCATTCAAAAAGACCCCGTTGCTGAGAAAGACTGAAGGAAGGAAGAGAAGGGGACGATAGAGGATGAGATGGTTGGATGGCATCTCTGATGTGATAGACATGAGCTTGAGTAAGCTCCAGGAGTTGGTGGTGGACAGGTATGCCTTGCGTGCTTCAGTCCATGGGGTCACAAAGAGTCAAACACGACTGAGCAACTCAACTGAACTGAGAACTGGTAAAATGATCACACTAGTACATTGTATATAGATACACATTACTCTATGTATATAGCAATACCCAGGGTAATCTTTAAAAGCTATACAGATACACTCAAAACACTATAAATAAATCAAAATGAAATTCTAAAAAAGTTCTTCCACAAAAGGCAGGAAAATAAAATAGACTTGAAAAGCTCAGTGCATGTGCTCAGTGGCAGGATAGAGATTAGGGGAAGATTCAGCGAGCTGGATTTTTATGGCTCAAAATATCCTGGGCCATAAAAGAAGCCTCATTAAAATTTGAAGAACTGAAGGGAACCAAGAGGAAAAAAAATTAAATTGACATATTTAACCCCGAAGGTATCATGAATTAGATTAGAACATATGGTTAAAATGCACTGATTAGAAGACATTGGCAAAGTGAATGAAAAATTGTGACCTATCTACTGTCTAGTAAAGAAAAAAAACCTCATTTTAAATCTAACAACATAAGCAGACTGAAAACAAAGGGATGAAAAATGTTTCATGAAAAAATATAATTTTAAAATGTATTAGTGGCTTTATATTTATTAAAGAGAGTAACCAGAGTCACTGTGGGACATTACACATAGATAACACACTGAGAAGATAGCAATCCTAAATGTGTGTGTACCAAAAAACAGAAATGCAAGATATGTGATGTAGAAACTGATGGAATTGAAGAATAAACAAATCCACAGTTATAGATGGAGACTTTAATACCTCTTTCACGATGAAATATATAATAATTAGAAAGCCAACAAGGGTATAAAAGTAAAGAATACCATGAAACCAACAGAATCTAAAGGCTCTTTACAGAACACTCCAACCAACAACACAGGAATACGTTTCTTCAAGTGATCACAGAATGTATACCAAGATACATCATATCCTGGATATAAAACAAACCTCCTTAAATGTGAAGAACTAAAATCAAACACAATGTGTTCTTCAACTAGTGTACTCATACTAGAAATCAGTAGGAATGAGAACGACGCCCCTTTTCCCTAGGCAATGTAATTCTCCTAAAAGAAAAGGGGGGAATGAGAGAGTCATTTCCTAGGCAGGTTGATAAGAAGTCTAGGGGCCTCCAAGGAGAGAGGGGTCTGGAATTCTCAAGGAGGAAGAAAGGACAAACTTATTTCTCTACATTCCTTAGGATTATATAACAACAATGTATTCTGCCTAAGGACAGTCTCTGGATTAACCTTCTGGCTAATTCCATTATCTTAAAATGTAAATTTTGGGAGTAGGTCTGGTGAGGACTTCACAACCTCCAGACATTCTTTGGATTCATTGGAGAGTATATAAACTCATTGCTAACACTAAGAAGCGGGCACTCTTTCTGCCCCCTTCTGATGTCTATGTCAGAAGCTTTCTCTATCTCCTTTATACTTTCATAAAAACTTTATTACACACACACACACACACACACACACACAAAAGATAACAGGAAAACTTCCAAATTGGTAGAAACTGAACACTCTTCTAAATAATGGGTGGGTCAAAAAAGAAGTCTCAAGGGATATCAGAAAATACCTGGAACTCAGTTAAGTGCAAATTTATGCTTGCTCCTTGGAAGGGAAGTTATGACCAACCTAGACAGGATATTGAAAAGCAGAGAAATTCCTTTGTCAACAAAGGTCCGTCTAGCCAAGGCTATGATTTTTCCAGTGGTCATGTATGGATCTGAGAGTTGGACTATAAAGAAATCTGAGTGCGAAGAATTGATGATTTTGAACCATGGTGTTGGATAAAACTATTAAGAGTCACTTGGACTGCAAGGAGATCCAACCAGTCCATCCTAAAAGAGATCAGTCCTGGGTGTTCATTGGAGGGACTGATGTTGAAGCTGAAACTCCAATACTTTGGCCACTTGATGCGAAGAGCTGACTCATTTGAAAAGACCCTGATGGTGGAAAGATTGAGGCCAGAAGGAAAAGGGGATGACAGAGGATGAGATGGTTGGATGGCATCACTGACTCAGTGGACATGAGTTTGGGTGAACTCCGAGAGTTGGTGCTGGACAGGGAGGCCTGGCATGCTGCAGTTCATGGGGTCACAGAGAGTCAGACATGACTAAACGACAACTGAACTAACATATCAAAATTTGTGGACTATAGCTAAAGCAGTATTAAAGGAAATTTTATAGCAGTCTATGTTCACATTAGGAAAGAGGAGGATTCTCAGACAAAAACCTTGATTTGCACGTTAAGAGAGAAAAGAAAAAAATAAACCCATGGCAAAGAGAAATAACAAAGATAAGAATAGAAATATGTGAAATTTAAAACTGCAAAACAATAGAGAACTTTTGAAATGAGGGACTTGTTCTTTGAAAAGATCAATGAAATTGATCTACCTCTCAAAGCAGGACAGAGGAGAGACGGAAGGAGAAAGAAACACGGATTCTATTATCAGGAATAGTATAGGGGCAGTCTGGCAAATCCAAGATCAAGGCACTAGCAGTTTCATTGTCTGATGAGAATCTTTTTTCTGGTTCACAGACAAATGTCTTTTCACTGTAGCTGAACGTGGTGGAAGAAATGAGAGCTCTTTCTAGAGACTCATTTATAGGGTCACTAATCCCATTCACTAAGGCTCTGCCCTCCTGATCTAAACATCCCAAAGGCCCCAACTCCTAATACCATCACACTGGAGATTAGAATTCCAACATATGAATTATGAGGGGACACAAACATTTAAATCATCTATGAAAAGCGACTGTGATTAAAGCAACTATGATTCTCTCTGTTCCCTTTCCATGGACTTTTCCCTTTCTCTGACAACTTAGATGAAGTAGACCAACTGCTTGAAAATTATAAACTACCAATATTAACTCAATGTGAAATAGATATTTTGAATAGGTGTGTAACTATTAAGCCCGAGTAGAGCAAGTAGCTTCTGGAAACTAAAATGTGAAAGTCCTAGTGAGAAGACCACGTGAAAGGATGACGTAAAATTTAGTTGAAAAATTCAGCCAGCTCAAGCCAGTATCACCATGAGATAGCTGGAGGAACACATATAATTGTGCTGATTTCTTCATTTCATCTCCTGATATTCCTCATTGGCCAAGCCCAACAGAAAGCTAGAGAACAAGGAAACCATTGATGAATACATATAGATCTGCTTCTTTTGGCAGAAAAGTGAAAGCGAAAGTTGCTTAGTCATGTCTGACTCTTTGTGAACCCATAAATTGTAGACTGCCAGGCTTCTCTGACCATGGAATTCTTCAGGCCAGAATACTGGAGTGGGCAGCTATTCTCTTCTCCAGGGGATCATCCCAAATCAAGGATCAAACAGAGGTCTCCTGCATTGCAGGCAGATTCTTTACCATCTGAGCCACCAGGGAAGCCTACATAAGTGCAACTTTAGACATTTAGTACACTTAACTGAGGTAAAAAGGTATTTCTTATTTATTTCTAAGTTTTCTTCTTGTTGCCATGTATTGGTATCTTATTCATACTCCAGGATATGAATTCATTTTGTATACAACTCTAAAATATAATGTTCCGTCTTCAACTACATTGAGAGCTACCATGTAGTATCTGATGGAAAAACACTTATACAATATATTTTTCACTATCCTGCAAAAATATTTATTGCATAAATATATAACCTCTTTATCTCTGTGCTGCCTCCATATATACACATGAATACATATATATGTGTATATACACACATAGCAAATATATGTTTTATATATATAAATAACATTCAACATATATATGCACATTATAATTAAGTTTATTACACATAAACACATACAATATGCAGACATGGCAAGAACATGGGAAAATAGATTTTTGCTATAATGCTTGGTGATGTGATTTTTCACTGCAGGTAAATATGATTCTGTGTGTGTGTAAGTTAAAATTTCAAATGAGTACATACCTTCTATAAAGTATATCCACTTCTATAAAGTTATTATTAAGGTGTGGGCAGTGATTTAAGTTCAAGAATGACAGTATCATTCATGATAAGGAAAGATATAAACCAGCTTGAGAGGTATTCTACAGTACCAGGATGATGAAATGAATGTATGTGTATCCATGGAATCAAATATTATGCACTTGTAAAACTTATATTTTAGTGTGTTACTTGTTTGCAATGAAATAATTTCAGTATGTATGACTGGGTCTTTTAAAGTAATATGAACTATATAAGGTTTAAAATCATGTTTATGTGAAATTTACATTCCAACCCTAATACTTACTAGCTCTTTAACCTAGGCTAGGTTTCATAGTGTCTATAACTCTCATCTAGATACTGGGTATAGAATAAGAACTGTTATATCATAGGATTATTTTGTAAATTTAATGAAAAAGTGAATACAAAATACTGAATGAAGTTTTGCATATAATCTGTACACAAGGAAAATGATCAGAGATGCAGGACATTCTGTTGGATTCTCAAGTAATTTCAACATGCAGAATAAATATATAGCTGAAGGTCTAATTTATTTGAGGGGTATATTAAGTAGCTATTTTTGAAAAGCTGTGAATATTAATAGTTAAGAAAAATCAGTAAAGGAGAATGTCGTTAACTCTGAGGTCTCTCATTTTTTTTGAGAGCATCTGATCACCTAGAAAATGAGAGCTAGAAAGGGATAGTCTAGCACATACTTCATTTTTGTGTCTTAATTTCCTTTGACAGGAAATAACATTTTAATCTACCTCACAAACTGAGTTAAAGTGTGTGAGTAAAGAGAAGTTATTTTGCATCCACCCCTTAAGTGAATACTAAAATTCACGTATTATGAGGATAAAGTTTAATCCAACAATTGGGTTGGTTTGTCTTTTTGTCACCCAGTGTGATTACATTTGCCACCCTGCTGCTGCTAGGTGTTGATCTAAGTGTGAGCTGGCAGGCAGGCGAGAGGCAAAACAAGTATATAACCCGAAAAAGTATTTAATGCAAAGTGTGAATATTTGTATCCAAATTCTGAACAAAAAAAAAAAAGAAAGAAAGAGCATATTGATTCAGAGGAGAACTGCCTAGTCACATAATACTAGAACAAGATTTTCTGGCAGTAAGTATTTCATATCCCAGTCAAGTATCCTGATTAAAACTGAACTGTTATTTAAAAGCATCTCATATGTAAGGTAGGTAGAACAGACATCTATTTGTATATAAGGAAGTTGAGTCAACAGAACATTAGTCTTGTTCAAGGTCAAACACTGATTTTGTTCTGGAGTTATGATTGAAAAGAACTTTCTATAGTCACAGTCCTTCGTTTTGAGTCTGGAATCAATAAATACAATGATAGTTATATAATAAACCTATGTTCTTGCTCAAATGATTACATTAGTATAAAATGTATATGAAAATACTTTTCTTTGCTAAAATGATGATTCTGACTTTTTCTAATAATGATTCATTTACACTGGACATGATTTAGCTTAATACTTAGCATAATAAACAGACCATTAAATATTGTATATAATTGAATTTAGATAAATTTCTCTTTATCTGGGTTTCACTGGGCTAGCTTAATTAGCTTTATTAACAAAGACAATTTGTAATAATAGTTAAAGATGATGTGTGTAACCTAATTCTTCATCATGAATATTTAACCAGTGCTTTAATTGAATATTTTGATTTAATGATAAAAACAAATCAGGGTAAATGTATAATTATCTTATAAATATGCAGACAGTGAAAATTAAAATAGATGGTTTAAGGGCTTTATTTTTAAAAATATGTAATTAAGTGACCTTTTGAAGAATTCTTGCCTTAAAAAATACACTTAATTAGGGATCAAGATAGCAGAATAAGAAGATCCAGAACGCACCTCCTCTGATGGACACACCAAAATTATAATTACATATACAACTATTTTTGAGAATTACCTGAAGACTAGCAGAAAAGATTTTCTCTGACTGAGGATATAAAGAAAGGCCACATCAAGACTGGCAAGAGATGGAGAGACATGATCTGTTCAGAGGCCACATTCCTTATGTGATGACCCACAGAATAGGGAGGATATTGCAACTGCAGAGGTCTTGGCCCAACCTCAGGCTCCCCAGTCTGAGGAGACGAGCACCCATAACTTCTGGCTTTGAAAAGCAGCAGGGCCTATGTCAGGAAAACCAGAGGGCCATAGAAAACTGAAGTTCTTTCCTTGAATGCACAGACTCACTCACTCTAAGTGCCGGTGCAAAGGGAACTGCTTAAAAAGTGCCTGGGAGAAGAAGATTCATTGATTCCCCCTACACACTAGCACATCTGCAGCAACCAAGGTCCAACCATAACAGCAAGGTGGACGTGGCCCACAGAGGACATACCCCTGGTGCTGGAGGCCAGGGAGTTTTATGTGGCTGAGCCTCACAAAACGTCTTCTACTTAAGGCCTTGCTTTTCAATACTGAGAGAAATATCTGATTTACCTAATACAAAGAAGCAAAAAAGAGATTTAGGCAAAATTAGGAGACAAAGGAATGCTTTACAGATGAAAAATCAACACAAAACTCAGAAAAAGGGCTGAAAAAAATGAAGATAAGCAATTTTCAACATAAAGTGTTCAAAGTAATAGTCATAAAAATGTTTACTGAAATTGAGAAGGAATAGATGAACTTAGAGTATCAGCAAGAGGTAGAAAATGTTTTTAAAAATCAAAAGTGAAGAACGCAATAGCTGAAATGAAAAATACACTAGAGAGAATCAACAGTAGATCAAAGCATGCAGAAGATCAGAGCAGTGATCTGGAAAACAGTGTAGTGGAAGTCACCCAGTTGGCATACCAAAAAGAAGAGAATAAAAAAACAATTAGGATAGTTTGAGAGACCTCTGGGACAACATCAGTAAGCAATGTACAGTAAGTGTACTAACACTTACATTACAGAGGTCCTCGAAGAAGAGAGAGAGAGAGAGAGAAAGAGGCAGAAAACCTATCTGAAGAAACAATGGCTGAAAACTTTCCTAACCTGGTAAGGGAAACTGACATCCAAGTCCAGGTATTGTGGAGAGTCCCAATGACGAACTGAAAGAGACCCACACTATAGGACATTATAATTAAAATGTTAAGAGTTAATGGCAAAAAGAATCTTAAAAGCAGCAAGAGAAAAACAGTTATATAAAAGGGAACCCCCATACTATTATCAGCTGATTTTCCAACAGAAAACTTATTGTTCCCAAATGACTGGCAGAATATAGTCAAACTACTGAAATGGAAAATCTTACAACCAAGAACACTCTACCCAGCAAGGTTATCATTCAGAATTGAGGGAGAAAGAATTTCCCAGACAAGCAAAAGCTGGAGTCCATCACTGCTAAATTAGCCTTACAAGAAATGTTGAAGTGTTTTAATAATAAAGGGATCAATCCAACAAGAGATGTAACATACTTTTAAATATCCATGTAGGCAACATCAGTTCAGTTCAGTAGCTCAGTCGTGTACGACTCTTTGCGACCCCATGAATCGCAGCATGCCAGGCCTCCCTGTCCAGCACCAACTCCCGGAGTTCACTCAGACTCACGTCCATCAAGTCCGTGATGCCATCCAGCCATCTCATCCTCTGTCGTCCCCTTCTCCTCCTGACCCCAATCCCTCCCAGCATCAGAGTCTTTTCCAATGAGTCAACTCTTCGCATGAGGTGGCCAAAGTACTGGAGTTTCAGCTTTAGCATCAGTCCTTCCAAAAAACACTCAGGACTGATCTCCTTCAGAATGGACTGGTTGGATCTCCTTGCAGTCCAAGGGACTCTCAAGAGTCTTCTCCAACACCACAGTTCAAAAGCATCAATTCTNTAACTAATTTACATATATGTAGTGAAACAGTCGCTACACTCAATCCATTAACATATCATCTCACAGTTAACTTTATTTTTTTCCGGTGAGAGCACCTGAAGCCTATTCATGAATTTCCAGTATTGAACACAGTATTATTTTTTAATTAATTTATTTTTAATTGAAGGATAATTTTTTTTATAGAATTTTGGTTGCTTCCCATATGCAAAATAGATAGCCTATGGGAATTTGCTGTATGACTCAAGGAACTCAAACCGAAGCTTTGTAACAACCTTGAGAGATGGGATGGGGAGGGAGNTTTTATTTTTTTCCAGTGAGAGCACCTGAAGCCTATTCATGAATTTCCAGTATTGAACACAGTATTATTTTTTTAATTAATTTATTTTTAATTGAAGGATAATTTTTTTATAGAATTTTGGTTGCTTCCCATATGCAAAATAGATAGCCTATGGGAATTTGCTGTATGACCCAAGGAACTCAAACCGAAGCTTTGTAACAACCTTGAGAGATGGGATGGGGAGGGAGATGGGAGAGAGGCTCAAGAGGGAGAGGACATATGTTTACCTATGGCTGATTCATGTTGATGTTCTGCAGAAATCAATATAGTATTATTAACTGTAAGTGTCATGCTATATATTAAATCTCTAGGCTACTCCATCCTATGCAACACAACTTTGGACTCTTAGAGCAACATCTCCCCTCCCCTAAAAACCTTCATTCCACTCTCTGCTTCTATGTAATTTTTAGATTCTGTATATAGTGAGAACATTCAATATTTTCTTTCTGTGTCTGGCTTACTAGTTATCCAGATTTATCCATGTTGCTGAAAAATACATTTCTACTTTGAAACTGAATTAGATAGGTAGATAGACAGGTAGATAGATACAGAGAGAGAGAAGGGAATGGGGGATTGTTTCCACATCTTGACTATCATGAATAATGCTGAAATGATCAATGTATCCCCTCAAGGTGCTGATCTCCTTTCCTTTGGATATATACCCAGAAGTAAAATTTCTGGGCATAAGGAGGTTTGTTGTTGTTTTTTCCAAGGAAACTCCATACTGTTTTCCATAGAGGCTATTCCAGCTTACATTCTGGCCAAAAGTGTGCAGGGTTCTCTTTTGTCCACATCCTCACCAATGCATGATATGTACTGTCTTTTTGATACTAGCTACTGTAGCAGGTGTGAGGTGATATCTCATTGTGGTTTGGATTTGCATTTCCCCAATTATAAATGATATTGGGCAACTTTTTTTGTATACTAGTTGACCATTTGTATGTCTTTCTTGAAAAATTGTCTCTTCAGGTCTTTCTCTGTTTTTTTTTTTTAACTGTGTGTGTGTGTGTTCTTGAGTCAGGTTGTGTTGCTTATAGTTTAAACTTTAAATTTATTCAAATATACTCAGTTAATTTTATATGTATTTTCATATTTAATCTGATATCTAAATTATAGGGAAAGCATTCACATGATCATTCATTATAGGTAAATCACACAGTAAATGACTTTCTACTGTTTTAAGGGTTTCATCTCACTTGTAGTCACTTCTCTTTTGATAAATTGATGGAACTCACAGGTATGATTCAAAGGATGAGCTTGATAACTTTTCCCAGGGATCATTACCTAATTTCTCTCTTATTACCAATATTTATAATATTTTTGTTTGCTTTATCATAGGTTTATTTATAAGTCTTCGGTGAAGTTAAACAGAAAAATGGGAAAAATAAGCTTTAGTTTGATTCCTTCCAGGCTAGGATGTGAAAAAGAGAGATCCTGATGCCTGGGTCACACTGGGGTCTGTACAACAGCTTCAGCTCTGCACTCTCTCACAGAGGGGATGTGGTACCTTAATTTGTTTATTTTTAATTGGAAGATAACTGCTTTACAATTTGTGTTGGTTTCTGCCATACAATATGAATCAGCCATAGGTATATACACATCCATATATATATATATATATATATATCCCTTTTCTCTGGAGCCTCTCTCTCCTCTCCCATCCCATCCCTATAAATGGTCACAGAGAGCCAGTGTACTGTATGTATGTCAATGGTACTTTCTCAATTTGTCCTACCCTCTCCTTCCCGTGCTGTCCACAAGTCCATTTTCTACATCTGTGTGTCCGCATCTTACTTGTAAATAGGTTCATCAGTATTATTTTTCTAGATTACATATATATATGTATTGATATATGTTATTTGCTTTCTCTTTCTGATTTATTTCACTCTGTATAACAGTCTCTAGGTTATCTGCTTCAGTTCAACTGACTCAAATTTATTCCTTTTATAGCTAAGCTATATTCCATTGTATATATGTATCGTGACTTCTATAACTATTCATCTATCAATGGACATCTAGGTTGCTTCCTTTAGAGTCTCAAAGTTTAGAATTCAAAGCTTTGACTTTGCACTTTTAAAAGTTCTGTATAGAGTTAATGCCACATATATTATCACACCACCAATATTACAGACAGGAAACTATACAGACACCCCCGAGATTTTATTACTCAGATCAGTCAAAAGCTGCAAGAGAAATTTAGTAGTAGCTGGCAGAAAAGGGAAAATGGAGGAATCATCCGCAAGATTCTGATCAGTCCTCTTCATATGTCCAAAACCTACAACTTGGGAACTCAAGTCCATTTGAGAGAAACTAGGAAAATACAGACATTAGTATGAACTCTCATTATCTATTCACCATTTGGGGCAGAAAATTTGTTTCAGTTCTTGTTTTATAAAGTCATATTTCTTTGTTTAGTGTTATTTTCTCTCTGAAATGTAAGCATAAATGATGAGGACAATGTCTCAGCTTGGCACATGACATTCCCAAATTTCCTCCACACTCTTTCCACCTTTCAGCTTTATGACATGGTTAACCTCAGACTGATCTTGTAGGAATACATGTTACAGAAGTCAGAGCATATGAGAACCTGAGAGTTCAGACCCTTTGCCATGCTATTCATGAAGACAAAACATTAATACAGCCCTTATATGTTTGGGGACATTTTATGAAATATCTTTACAACTCTTACAACATTATTTTTTATTCCAAATGGAGATTTTTAATAGGCTTATTATATTTTTACTCTACCTTGTATATTGGGCAGATATGTTTATATTTTAAAGTTACCATTGAAAATTAGACAAACATGACCTGATGGTACCTACTTAACATCACAAAGAGATCCTAGAAAATGAGTTGAGTACAGTGCAGAGAGTATATGAAACAGGTGGTAAAATAGCTCTACTTGTGGGGAAAAAATGGAGTGCATGAACAGTGGGCTAATCAAATGACAGAGTTTTACCTATATCATAGTATCTGAACATCTTTTGGTCATCTATATATCAATTATTTTATTTATATATAGAACCTCTTTTTATTAAATTATAGTCAACTTATAATGTGTTAGTTTCTGGTGTACAGCAAAGTGATTCAGTTATACTTAATATATATTTTTCATATTCTTTTCCATTATGACTCATTAAAGAATATTGTATGTAGTTTCCTGTGCTATCCAGTAAGACCTTGTTTTTTATTCATTCTCTATAGAACAGTTTGCATCTGTTAACCTCAAACTCTTAACCAATCTTTCTCCATCACCCTGCTTGGCAACCACAAGTCAAGAATGTTTTCTATGTCTATGTATCTGTGTCTGTTTCATAGATAAGTTTGACTGTGTCATATTTTAGATTTCATGTATAAGTGACATCATATGATATCTGTCTTTCTCTGTCTGACTTACTTTGCTTAGTATGATCATGTCTAGTTCATCCCACATAACTGGAAATAACATTGTTTTATTGATTTTACGGCTGAGCAGTATTCCATTATATATATGTGTATAATTACATTAATTACATTATATACATATATATAACATATTTATTATCCATCTATCACCTAGTATCTAATCCTATATTTTTAATTCATTTTTCTATTTATAAAGCACCTGAGTTGTAGTTGGTAGTATAAATGCCAAAGCAGAAATTACAGTTCCTGGCTGTAGATGTGGCATTGTGCCCAACATGAGACCAGGGAAATAAGGGGGATGGATGTGTGCTTACTATGTGCTTCCTCTCCCCACTTCCACAGACTGAGACCCAGAGCAGAAAACCAAACAATATAATTAAGATGGCAGAACACAAACATACACTTGGGCTTTGAACTAAAACTCAGCCTAGGCATTTCTATCAATATTTGAAATGTATGAGTGAAGGTTTGACCACAAACAAGCTTTCCATTTATAAGATGAGCAAGTCCTGGTGATTTATATACAGCATGGTGACTATAGCTAACAATTTCATTGTATATATGAAAGTTTCTAAAAGAGTAAATATTAAATATTCTCACCATACCAACACAAAAAGTAACTATGTGAAGCGATGGATGAATTAGCATTATTGTGGAGATCATTTTGCAGTATATCAGTTCAGTTCAGTCTCGGTCATGTCCAATTCTTTGCAACCCCGTGGACTGCAGCACAACAGGCTTCTCTATCACCAACTCCTGCAGGTTGCTCAAACTCATGTCCATTGAGTCGGTGATGCCATCCAACCAATCTCATCCTCTGTTGTCCCCTTCTGCTCCTGCCTTCAATCTTTCCCAGCATCAGGGTCTTTTCTAGTAAGTCAGTTCTTTTCATCAGGTGGCCAAAGTATTGGAGTTTCAGCTTCAGCCTCAGACCTTCCAACAAATATTCAGGATTGATTTGCTTTAGGATTAACTGTTTGGATCTCCTTGCAGCTCAAGGGACTCTCAAGAGTTTACTCCAACACCACAGTTCAAAAGCATCAATTCTTTGGCACTCAGCTTTCTTTATAGTCCAACTCTCACATCCATACATGACTACTGGAAAAAACATAGCCTTGACTAGACGTAACTTTGTTGGACAAGTAATGTCTCTGCTTTTTAATATGCTGTCTAGGTTAGTCATAGCTTTTTCTCCAAGGAGCAAGCATCTTTTAATTTCATGGCTGCAGTCACCATCTGCAGTGATTTTGGAGCCCAATAAAATAAAGTCTCTCACTGTTCCTATTGTTTCCCCATCTTTTTGCCATGAAGTGATAAGACCAGATGCCGTGACATATGTCAAATTTTTATGTGTACATCTTAAACTTACACAGCGGTATATGTCCATTATATCTTAACCAAGCTGGGGAGGAAAAAAGAACTTTGTGATACATCATCAAGGGGTTCTTGGTTCTTTTGCATACTTTAGAGGTAACCTCTATCCAAAAACTACAAAGCACTCACTCTAAGGTTAAGTTCCCTCTTTTTTAACATATTCACTTCCTCTTTCCTCTAATTTCTCTACCAACATTGTTTTGTATTCTCACCATGCATTAAATTTTTAATCAGCCCAAGCTAACAGAACAAATTGCAATCTACATATTTCTTGAATCTGTTTGAACAGATTTAGACTTAGCTTTGAAGATGGCATATGAAAATATTTTCTTTGCCGTATTCTTTTAAACAATATTTTTCAGTTACTATGTTATACATAATTAATATTTTTTATTTAAAAGTATTTTCTGCTTCTAGATGTAGTCAAATGATAAAAATACACCTATTGTATTCCATAAAATCTTCTAAAATGCCTCAGAAAGTGATTTATCTGTTTTTATAACTTTTAATCAAAGCAATGGTGATGGTGTTTTTTTCTTTTTAATTAATGAATTTAGAAAAGGTGTACTAACAAACACATCAATGTTAAATCTTTACTGAAAGAGAAATGGTAAACAAATAAATATACTTAAGCCAGTAGCATCACAAAATAAATCAGCCAGAGTGTAGATTTAGGACATTTCTAAACGGGTAAAGATAAAACTTTCAAATGCCTAAATAAGGAATAGAAGCAGTGTTTAGAAAATAGCCTATGCAGTCTCAGAAGACTCTAGAAACAGCTTGTAAAAAGATGGTTTGTAAGGCCAAGTTTTTAGTTACAGAAAAATTGACTAAGAAGTTTACCTGACAGCAGAATTTGGTCTACACATTTTAATTGCNGAAGCAGTGTTTAGAAAATAGCCTATGCAGTCTCAGAAGACTCTAGAAACAGCTTGTAAAAAGATGGTTTGTAAGGCCAAGTTTTTAGTTACAGAAAAATTGACTAAGAAGTTTACCTGACAGCAGAATTTGGTCTACACATTTTAATTGCAGAGCTTAATAAATAAAAAAATATTTTTTATCCCTCAAGACACTTTTGTTTAGAGCCAAAATAAACTATTAAAAGAAAGAAATCAATAGTCACTGATACAGTGACTGCAAGAAAGCTTTCCCCTCAGTAATCATAATATTTTAGGGGCTTCCCAGGTGGCTCAGTAGGTAAATAATCCACCTGCAATGCAGTCACAGGAGCCGCAGGTTTGATCCATGGGTTGGGAAGATCCTATGAAGGAAGGCATAGCAACCCACTCCAATATTCTTGGCTGGACAATCTCATGAACGGCGGAGCCTGACAGGTTACAGTCCACGGGGTTGCAAAGAGTCAGACATGACTGAAGTGACAGCACACACACATGCTAACATGCACACAATCATAATCTTTTACAAAATAATTTAATTCCCTATAATTATAATTTCCTGTAATTAGCACAATAGTTCTAAATAAGTAGCATATGCCTGGAATATCAGTGTCAATTAAATCATTATGTGTCATAATGAACCACACATAAATATTTCTTATCTTGTTTTCAGTATTAAAGGTGATAAGAGAAACAAATAAAAAGCCAAAAGATGGTTTGTATGATATCTGAATGTTATTGACTTCGAATTATGTGAGTTTGGTAGTGAAAGAGCCAGCTGGTATGACCCAGGTAACTTTATTAAAGATAAGAGCAAATTATCTTAATGCAAAATCAATACTAGCTAAACAGTATGACATTTTAAATAGTTACTTTCTAGTAAATGTAGAAAGAATGTTTGTTACAAGCAGACATATTACTTTAATATTTTGTTTATAACCTTATACAGGTAAGGATTTTGAGTCACAGAGAAAATTAAATTTAAACTAGTCTCTTGGGTTCATTTGCATAACCTCAGCCACATTACTAGCTTTTGTGAAACAGTTTTTGTAATTGCTGTTGTTGTTACTGTAAAATGTTGGGAGAATAATCTCTAAACTGCAGCATTTATTCTGAAACCCTTTTTCTCTTCCAGATACTATGTTAGATGCTAAAGAGATACAAGATTAAAGGATAATTCTAACTTAAATGGATATTATATCCAGAGAGAAACAATGACTGAAAGATAGTGTAATGTGTGTCGGTGGATAACAGAACACACCACACGCTGTGTNCCAACGATGCTTGCTTTCCCACCTGTGCTTCCCAGGTGGTACAGTGGTAAAGAACCTGCCTGCCAATACAGGAGACACGAAAGATGGGGTTTTGATCCCTGGGTTGGGAAGACCCCTGGAGAAGGAAATGGCAACCCACTCCAGTATTCTTGCCTGGAAAATTCCCTGGACAGAGAAGCCTGGTGGGTATAGTCCATTGAGCCACAGAGAGTTGGCTGCAGCTGAACACACACGATGTGCATGCTCAATTTCTGGTTTTCACACCCTTTTGTGGTCTCCTTTCACACTGAATCTTGGGCTCGCAAAGAGTTGGACACAACTGAGCGACTGAACTTCACACTGAATCAGGGATAGAACACATCAGAAGCTACAGAGGTTAGGTCATAAAAGGCTCTGTGGACTGCTCACTCTAGAAAAGCTGGCCACCATGGCAAGGGGGCACTCAAGCTGCCCTATAGGAAGTCTGCATGGAGAGGAACAGAGGCCTCCCATCAAGAGTCAGGATCAACTCATCAGTCACGTGAATGAGCCAAACTGCAACGGAATCCTCCAGCTCCAGTCGATACTTTGAATGATGGCAACCCTGGCTGACATTGACTGCAATCTCATGACATATCTGAGCCAGACCTGTCCAGACTTGCTGCTCCAGGACACCTGACCCATAAACTGTAACAGAAAATAAAGTAGCATTCTTTATGCCGCTGAATTTTGGAGTAACTTGTAATCCAGTATTTAGCTGGTTAACACACAAGCCAAGCTGCAGAGTTGGTACTCACTGATCTATTTCCCATGAAGTGATGGGACCAGATGCCATGATCTTCATTTTCTGGATGTCGAGCTTTAAGCCAACTTTTTCACTCTCCTCTTTCACTTTCATCAAGAGGCTTTATAGTTCCTCTTCACTTTCTGCCATAAGGGTGGTTTCATCTGCATATCTGAGGTTATTGATACTTCTGCCAGCAATCTTGATTCCAGCTTGTGCTTCTTCCAGCCCGGAGTTTCTCATGATGTACTCTGCATATAAGTTAAATAAGCAGGGTGACAATATACAGCCTTGACATACTCCTTTTCCTATTTGGAACCAGTCTGTTGTTTCATGTCCAGTTCTAACTATTGCTTCCTGACCTGCATATAGGTTTTTGAAGAGCCATTCTCATCTCTTTTAGAATTTTCAACAATTTATTGTGATCCACACAGTCAAAGATTTTGGCATAGTCAATAAAGCAGAAATAGATGTTATATATATTTAATGTGTACAATGTGATAGTTTGAATACATACACATTGTGAAATGATGCCCCTAATCAAGCTAGCTTATCTATCACCACACATGCTTACTTTTTTTTATGTGTGTGGTGAGAACTATAGTTTATAACATTGAAATTTTATTACTTGCAATTTTATTTACTTTAAAATTTCTGAAAGAGTAGATCTTGAGAAAATTATGTTTTCTTCAATGTAACTTAAATATTTGCTAATGTAATCTGCCATGATATGAATTATTTACCATGCTGAAATTTCTAAGGCTTCTTTCTTTCATTTGTTTAGTTCTTGGCTGACTTTCTGTTCTTGTCTCTCATTTATGTTATGAAATATTAGCATAATATGCAAGCAAAGTCTCTGGATTATAATTTTGTGAAAATGCTACACATTTAAAAAACAACTTTGCAAAACAATCTGCAAAAGATATCAGAAATTAAAAGTATAATAAGGCCCCAAATACATATTTCATTCCCAACTCCTCCATTCTAAGAATATAATTCCAATTATATTGAAGCTTATGTCACTTTTGCCAGTGCTACATAATTTTGGAAAGAAACAATATATCTAAAGGAGGGGCATCTGATCTAAATACCACCTAGTTGTATGCTTAAAAACCTCAGTTTTCAGGAAGCAAGTATAATGGAAAATGCATTGGAATGATAAAAATATTTTGGAAAGTAATGCTATTTAAAATTAATTAATAATTTGAGTGAGTTAATAATTTCAGAGTCCTGATGCAGTGTGGCTTGTACAATAAATTACAAACAATGAAGGAATATAATATTGTGATAAACAATTATATGTTGGGAATTTGTAAAGACATGGAGGAATAATATTTCCCAAACTTGAACCTACTGTTTACTAGAAGACAGCTGTTTAAGAGTAAGAAGCATAAGGTTGACATCTAATAAGTATTCATCAAATTCTAATAGACCTATCATTAAAGCACTTTTTGATATATGTAGGTTAATGATTCAATTAGTTTCAATTACCAAATCCTGTCAGACATCCAATCAAATAAGTGGGAAGGATATTCTTATCTCTAAGAATTCTATCTCGGAGTCAGAGAAAAAAAACAATCTTAGTTTGTTCAGATCCTAACTAAGCAAAATGATACAATTTATATATAGGTACCAAAGAGGATATAACTTTCTGGACTTAATATGTTTGATAATGCACTAGTAGGTTACATAACATAATGTAAGACTCATGCTTTCAAAATATTGATAAGGGAGAAAAGACCATGAGTATAATGGAAATAAGAATTGGATAGGAAAACCAGAAGGCATTTCTGGCCCCAATTCTGTTTTACTGTGTGACAAGGAAAATTGCATTTAGAGGCCAGTTCACTTACCTCTCTGGACTTCAGTTTATTCAAAAAGAAAAGGAGAGACAGAAGGAAAGAGATGGGGATGGGGAGAGAGAAAGAATGTGTGTGTGTGTGTGTGTGTGTGTGTGTGTGTGTTATAATAAATATATTTTTCTTTTTGGATCAAAGTTATCTAAAATAATTTGATAAAAATCTATAGGACATCTATCTAGATAAGCAGTTTTGCTTTTAATTTTAGCAGTTCAGGATGCCTAGATGATAACTGACATGGATACCATTAATAAAACAACAACCCTGAACTATATTGTAACATTCTTTCCCATTGGAGCTTTATAGTTATTTTTTGGCTGGGTTCTAATATAAATTTATTAATTATAACTTACAGACAGATATCTGTGATATAACCCCAGTCAGATATTTCTGAACTGAACTGAATTGAACTGAACTGAAGAGTATTTGGTAGAGTCTATCTATACCTACTGAGAATTACTAAAAGCTCAATGCATTTCTTCATGTATTAGGCTTTTTAGAAGAGATCAGTTTATCATGACTATTTTCAGTATACACATGAAGTTAAACAATTAGAATTCAAAAATATTATCTTTAAACTCCTGTGATGTTAGATATTCTGAACATGGTAGTGGTTAGACTCACTTTAGTTCAGTCACTCAGTCATATCCGACTCTTTGTGACCCCATGAATTGCAGCACGCCAGGCCTCCCTGTCCATCACGAACTCCTGGAGTTTACCCAAACTCACGTCCATTGAATCGGTGATGACATTTAACCATCTCATCCTGTCATCCCCTTCTCCTCCTGCCTTCAATCTTTCCCAGCATCAGGGTTTTTTCAAATGAGTCAGCTCTTTGCCTCAGGTGGCCAAAATATTGGAGTTTCAGCTTCAACGTCAGTCTTTGCAATGAATACCCAGGATTGATTTCCTTTAGGATGGACTGGTTGGATCTCCTTGAAGTCCAAGGGACTCTCAAGAGTCTTCTCCAACACCACAGTGGTTAGAATGATGCAGAATATTTCCCTAACTAAAATAGCCCAAAATAGTTAATAAATTATATTAGTACTACTGTGGGCAAGAATCCCTTAGAAGAAGTGGAGTAGCCCTCATAGTTAAAAAAGAGTCCAAAATGCAGTACTTGGTTGCAATCTCAGAAATGACAGAATGATTTCTGGTCTTTTCCAAGGCAAACCATTCATCATCATAATCCAAGTCTATGCCCCAACTGCTAATGCCAAAGAAACTGAAAGAGAATAGTTCTATGAGGACCTACAAGACCTTCTAGAACTAACACCAAAAAAAGATGTCCTTTTCATCATAGGGGACTAGAATCCAAAAGTAGGAATTTAAGAGATATCTGGAGTAACGTGCAAGTTGGCCTTGGAATACAGAATGAAGTAGGGCAAAGGCTAACAGAATTTTGCCAAGAGAACCCATGGGCCATAGCAAACACCCTCTTCAAACAACACAAGAGACAACTCTACACATGGACATCACACTAGATGGTCAATACCAAAATCAGATTGATTGTATTATTTGTAGCTGAAGATGGAGAAGCTCTGTATAATCAGAAAACATAAGACCGGGAGCTGACTATGGCTCAGTTCATCAACTTCTTATTACCAAATTCAGAGTGAAATTGAAGAAAGTAGGGAAAACCACTAGACCATTCAGATATGACCTAAATCAAATCTCTTACAATTATACAGTGGAAGTGACAAATAGATTCAAGGGATTAGACCTCATAGACAGAGTGCCTGAAGAACTACAGACAGAGGTCCGTGATATTGTATAGGAGTCAGTGACCAAGACCATCCCCAAGAAAAAGAAAGGCAAAATGCTTGTCTGAGGAGGCCTTGCAAATAGCTGAGAAAAGAAGAGAAATGAAAGGCAAAAGAGAAAAGGAAAGATATATCCATCTGAAAGCAGAGTTCCAAAAAAGAGCAAGGACAGAGAAGAACGCCTTCTGAAGTGATCAACACAAAGAAATAGAGGAAAACAACAGAACAGGAAAGACTAGAGATCTATTCAGGAAAATCAGAGATACTGAGGGAATGTTTCATACAAAGATGGGGAAAATAAAGGACAAAAACCAGAAATGTTTGGACCTAACAGAAGCAGAAGATATTAAGAAGAGGTGGCAAGAATACACAGAAGAAATATACAAAAAAAACTTAATGACCCAGATAACCACAGTGATGTGATCCTTCACCTAGAGACAGATATCTTGGAGTATGAAGTCGAGTGGGAGTTAGGAAGCATCACTATGAACAAAGCTAGTGGAGGTGATGGAATTCCAGCTGGGCTATTTCAAATCCTAAAAGATGATGCTCTTAAAATGCTGCACTGAATATGCCAACAAATTTGGAAAACTCAGCAGTAGACACAAGACTGAAAAATGTCAGTTTTCATTCCAATTCCAAAAAAGGCAATGCCAAAGAAAGTTCAAACTACCGCACAATTGCACTCATTTCATACAGTTTTACTCATTTCACATGCTAGCCAAGTAATGTTCAAAATGCTCCAAGCTAGGCTTTAACAGTACATGAACTGAGAACTTTCAGATGATCAAGCTAGATTTAGAAAAGGCAGAGGAACCAGAGATCAAATTGCCAACATCCATTGTATCATAGAAAAAGCAAGAGAATTCCAGAAAAACATCTACTTCTGCTTCATTAACTATGCTAAAGTGTTTGACTGTGTGGATCACAACAAACTGGAAAATTCTTCAAGTGATGGGCATACCAGACTACATAACCTGCCTCCTGAGAATTCTGTATACAGGTCCAGAAGCAACAGTTAGAACCAGACATGGAACAACAGACTGGTTCCAAATGGGAAGGGAGCATGTCAAGGCTGCATATTGTCACCCAACTTATTTAACTTATATGCAGAGTACATCAAGTGAAGTGCTAGACTGGATGAAGAACAAGTTGGAATCAAGATTGCCTGTAGAAATATCATTAACCTCAGGCATATAGATGATACTACTCTTATGGCAGAAAGTGAAGAGAAGCTAAAGAGCCTCTTGATGAAAGTGAAATAGGAGAGTGAAAAAGCTGGCTTAAAACTCAACATTCAAAAAACTAAGATCATGGCATTTGGTCCCATCACTTGATGGCAAATAGATGAGGAGAAAATGGAAACAGTGACAAACTTTATTTTCTTGGGCCCCAAAATCACTGCAGCTAGTGATCGCAGCAAAGAAATTAAAAGATTCTTGTCCCTTGGAAGGAAAGCTATGACAAACCTAATGAAAGTGAAAGTGAAAATTACCCAGTCTTGGCCGATTGTTTGTGAAAGCAAGGACATGACTTTGCTGATGAAAATCTGTATAGTCAAAACTATGGTTTTTCCAGTAGTCATGTATGGATGTGAGAGTTGGCCCATAAAGAAAGCTGAGTGCCAAAGAAATGATACTTTTGAACTGTGCTGTTGGAAAAGACTCTTGAGAGTTCCTTGAACTACAAGGAGATCAAACCAGTGAATCCTAAAAAAAAAAAAATAAATAAAAATAAAACAAACAAACAAACAAAAAAAAACAAGTCCTGAATTTTCATTGGAAGAACTGATGTTGGAGTTAAAGCTCCAATACTTTGGCCACCTGATGAGAACAACTGAGTCATTAGAAAAGACTCTCATGCTGGGAAAGATTGAAGACAGAAGGAGAAAGGGGTGACAGAGGATGGGATGGTTGGATGGCATCAATGATTCAATGGACGTGAGTTTAAGCAAGCTCTGGGAACTGATGATGGACAGTGAAGGCTGGCGTGCTGCAGTCCATGGGATCGCAAAGAGTCAGAAATGAGTAATGTGAACTGAACTGAATTGAGAGTGGCAGTATAAAGATGTTTAATAAATTCAAAGCAAGGTATTTTCTTTTTTTTTTTAAGGTGAATATATGTTTCTATAATCAAAACCTAATAATATTAGACAGTGATGGGCTGTTTTCCACATTGTTTCATCCATGGGTCATAGTCATATAAAATTTTATTATAGTAAGCAGAATCCTCAATCAGATAAATTTGGGAGACCAGAATGGGGAGCTCTCATGCCATATAAGGGGGAGGAAGCCTTCCCTCTGGGAAGGAGAGAGCCCACTGGGAAGAAGTCTCTTCCTTCCTGGCAACATTCCAGCTAGTGAAAAACCATGGACTTGTTGTTTATAACATGTGTGTGTGTGTGTGTGTGTGTGTGTGTGTGTGTTAGTCACTCAGTCATGGCCAACTCTGCGACTCCGTGGACCGTAGCCCACCGGGCTTCTATGTCCATGGAATTCTTCAGGCAAGAATACTGGGGTGGGTTGCCATTTCCTTCACCAGGAGATCTTCCTGACCTAGGGATTGAACCCAGGTCTTCTGTGCTGCAAGCAGATTCCTTACTGCCTGAGCCACCAGGGAAGTCCTTCCTGTTTATGACAGCCTTCCCACTTTTCTGTTTCCTCTGTTGGAGACTTCTCCTTCCCTTGCTGTGCCTTGACATCTCCATAGCCCACCAAGGTTGTCAGCTGTGAATTGCAATTCTTTACCAATCTAAAAAAAAATCATTTTTGTTGGGGAAATATCTGACAGTCTGTTTTATGTCAACAGTCTGCATCAGCTTTCACTATTTTCATCCATTCTTCGATGAATAATAGTTCTCAGTGTAACCTAAAGAGTTATAAATTTTACAGGTGAATTGTTGGACTCCTCTGTAGAATTTCAAAGCCATCTGTGGCTCAGGTGCAGTAAAGAATCTACCTGCAATGCAGGAGACCTGGGTTCCATCCCGCGATTGGTAAGATCACCGGGAGGACAGCATGGCAACCCACTCCAGTATTCTTTCCGGGAGAATCTCCATGGACAGAGGAGCCTGGCAGGCTACAGTTTATGGGGCTGTAAAGAATTGGACACAACTGAGTGACTAAGCACTGCACAGAACTAGAATTTCTAGAACCCTATTTTTGTTTTGTTTGGTGGATTTACTGAAGACTTAAGCCCCGGAGTGAGTGTTCTGTATGGGAGGAGCCAGATATGTAGGAGTTTTTGCATAAAAACAAAAAACCAGTTTATCAGAACATCAGAAGATTACTATTAAAGTAAACCAAACATCTCAAGTTATTGGATTTAGTGTTCTCCTGTGTATGGGAAGATGTGAAAGTCTGGACTTACAGAAATTATTCCTTTGATAAGTACCTTAACTATTGAGGGCCAGTATCCTGTTTTTCTTCATCATGAATCCCCTCAAGGTGCTACGTTGGGAGTGACTGTAGTAGCTAAAGGCTTGATGACCAAAACGTTCTTTATTTACTGCTATCGTAAGCAACATTTTTGATCTACATGGGAAAGAAAGGAAGTATCTAATTATTATCTCCACTCAAATATTCAGATGGTCATCAGTCAGTATGGGACTTCCCTGGTGGCTCAGACGGTAAAGAACAACTGCCTGCAATGCAGGAGATACAAGTTTGATCCCTAGGTAGGGAAAATCCCCTGGAGTAGGAAATGGTGACCCACTCCAGTATTCTTGCCTGGATAATTTCAGGAAAGAGGACCCTGGTGGACTACAGTGCATAGGTCACAGAGAATTGGATATGACTGAGTGACTAACACTTTCACACTTGCATCAGTTGGTATAAAATGTTATTTTCCTTTAATTTTCCTAGTATGGAGCTTGTCTTTCTATTTTTTAACCAGAAGCTGGCTCTTACTATCCTCAAATGAACCTGTATTGTATCTTTTTATTTCAAAAGTGATATCCATTTTGTTGATAGCAACAAAAAAGATTAATGACTCATTTTTCTTTGGCTGTTAATAGCTGCAGTTTACATTAATATAGAGAACTTAAATCAGCCTAGAATTGACAGTCTTTGGTAAAAAAAAAATGAGACCTTTTTAAGAGTATGAATGAGGCATTTCAGTATATTTCTTGACAATATAACAAAATTCAATCCTTTTAAGAATTACCTGATGAATAACTCATTTTTACATCAAGTATTAGGTAGAAACATGGTATTGGATTTCTTAAAAAATAGCAGAAGAGCAAAATGTCTTGTTTCCAAATCTTTCACTAATTCTTGACATGTAAGGTCTTGTTTGAATATAATTTGATTATAAATTTATACAGCAGAATATTTTTACTCCATTTTACACCTGCCTGTAGTGGGAACTAGAAAGGTAAAGTCAAATTTGTAAGATCAAAGTTGGCATTCAACTCTAAATGTGTCTGGTTGCAAACACCATCCTTAACCATTACCTTACCCTGAAGGCTTCCCTGGTGGCTTAGTCAGTAAAGAATCTGCCTGCAATGTGGGAGACCTGGGTTCGATCCCTGGGTCAGTAAGATCCCCTGGAGAAGGAAATAGCAACCCACTCCAGTACTCTTGCCTGGAAAATCCCATGGAAGGAGGAACATGGTAGGCTGCAGTCCATGGGGTCGCAAAGAGTCAGACATGACTGTGTGACTTCATTTTCAGTCTAGTCAGTTTAAATCTGTGATCCCCTCTCTTACCTTTCTGCTTCCCTTGTAGCTCAGTTGGTAAAGAATCTGCCTGCAGTGCAGGAGACCTGGGTTCAATCCCTGGGTTGAGAAGATCCCCTGGAGAAGGAAATGGTAACCCACTCGAGTATCCTTGCTTAGAAAGTCTTGTGGACAGAGAAGCTTTGTGAGCTGCAGTCCATGGAGTCACAAAGAGTTGGGCATGACTGAGCGACTAACACTTAACTTACGCTGCGATACCTTGTCTTTCAGAGGACTAAGATATGTGGATCTCGGCTGGGTGTAAGAATGGTTCAGAGAGTGATTTGAGGGAAAAAAAAAACCACATCCATTTAATTACTGTATCCCCATTAAGATTGTAGCACCATCAAAGAGTCTTTGCTCTGACAGTCTAAGAAGTAAGTTTTTATTTTCTAACTTTTAAGGGACCACATTTCCTTGTCACAAATTCTCTGCTGAGCACAGAAAAACTATAAATACTGTCAATTCTTTCTATGACATTTACATAACTCTGAACCAAAATCTTTTAAAAAAGGCATGCAGAAGAAAAATTTTGATCTATCTTATTTATTACTTCATATTTTATTTAAAATATGACAACAAACTGTGCAAAACTCTTTAAAAGATGGAAATGCCAGACCACCTTCCCTGCCTCCTGAGAAACCTATATGTGGGTCAAGAAGAAACAGTTAGAACTGGACATATAACAACAGACTGGTTCAAAACTGAAAAGGAGTATGACAAGGTTGTATGTTGTCACCTTGTTTATTTAGCTTATATGCAGAGTACATCATGTGAAATGCTGGGCTGGATGACTCACAAGCTGCAATCAAGATTGCCTTGAGAAATATGAACAACTGCAGATATACAGATGATGCCACTCTAATGGCAGAAAGTGAATAGGAAACTAAAGAGCTTCTTGATGAGGGTGAAAGAGAGTGAAAAAACTAGCTTAAAACTCAACATTTGTAAAACTAAGATCATGGCATCTGATCCCATCAGTCAATGACAAATAAAAGGGGACAAAGTGGAAACAGTGACAGATTTTATTTTCCTGGGCTCCAAAATCACTGCGGACAGTGACTGTAGCCATGAAAATAAAAGATGCTTGCTCCTTGGAAGAAAAGCTATGACAAACAGCATATTAAAAAGTGAGGGCATTACTTTGCTGATGAAGGTTTGTAGAGTCAAAATTATAGCTTATCCAATAGTCATGTATGGATGTGAGAGTTGGACTATACAGAAGGCTGAGTGCCAAAGAATTGATGTTTTTGAATTGTGGTGCTAGAGAGGAGTCTTGAGAATCCCTTGGTCTGCAACCAGATCAAGCCAGTCCATCCTAAAGGAAACCAACTCTGAATATTACTGAAAAGACTGATACTGAAACTGAAGCTCCAATACTTTGGCCACCTGATGTGAAGAGCTGACTCAATGGAAAAGACCATAATGCTGGGAAAGATTGAAGAATGGAAGAGAATGGGGCGACAGAGGATGAGATGGTTGGATAGCATCACCAACTCAAGAAACATGAGTTTGAGCAAACTTCATGAGATAGTGAAGGACAGGGACAGGGAAGCCTGGTTTGTTGCAGTCCGTGGGGTTATGAGTCAGACACNGAATGGAAGAGAAAGGGGCGACAGAGGATGAGATGGTTGGACAGCATCACCAACTCAAGAAACATGAGTTTGAGCAAACTTCATGAGATAGTGAAGGACAGGGACAGGGAAGCCTGGTTTGTTGCAGTCCGTGGGGTTATGAGTCAGACACGACTTAGCAACTAACAACAGCAACATTCTTTAATAATAATCGCATCCAATTCAGCAGAAATTTTGAAAGACTAAGCTACTTTTGAGAAATAAAATCCAAGAATGGGCCAATATAAAGGAATAAAGAAATCTCATCTCATCCATATGTTGTCCTTGTCTCCTCTGTATAGATGTTTCAAACACTATTTCCAAAATTAAAAAAAAAAATTGAATACAAGCTTTAGGCAAACTAAAAATTGAAAAAATAGTCCCTTCACAATAAAAAAGGCTTCCCAAGTGACACAGTGGTAAGGAACCTGCCTGCTAATGCAGGAGACACAAGTGATGCCAATTCAATCCTTGGGTTTGGAAGATCCCCTGGAAAAGGAAATGGAAACCCCCTCCAGAAATCTTGCCTAGAGAATCCCATGGACATAGGAACCTGGCAGGCTGTAGTCTATGGGGTTGCAGAGTCAGACATAACTGGGCATACACACACACACACCATTATGAAAGAATAAAATAATAGATGATCTAGAAATGCTAACAGAAGTTTAGCCAAAATGTTAATAGTACACAAGAGAAATTTCAGTCAGATTCAAATTAAAAAGGACATTTTAAAAAGGATCAATTATTCTATAAATGGAGCAGCAGGGGTTTTCTAAAATGATAAAATTCTCCTCAATATGTGCAAAATCTATTTTAGATGGATTTATTGTTAAAACAGGAAAGACTCACTAAATAATTAGAATACCCCTGAATGTCCTTATATTTGAATGGGAAAATGATTTATAAGTGTAAAAGTAAGGAAACAAGCAGTAGAAAATGAAGTAAAATATTCAAGATTTCTGCACATCAGATGTATAAGCAAAATTATAAAGCAAGTGACAGTCTTACCTCTGCCTCCCCAAGAGGTCCCATTGAATTTAGTATTTTGGCTGATAAGCCAGGCCTGAGAGGCATCCACAAAGCAACAAAGACAGGTGAAAAGGTCAGACTTTTTGGAAGATAGTTGCTTTAAAATGCAGTGGCTCTCAAAATTTAACTGTATCATACTCATAGTAAGTGAGCACCTTCTGTTAGCCAACAGCCAAAATTCTTGGAAAGATATAGTCATTGGCCATATGTCTATCTTGCTAATTAGAGAATCACATCAATTAACAGCTCCAATTCCTTAATGCTTCTTGCAAATCCTCATTGAAATCCCTGTGCCTGGAATTGCAATGTAGAAAACAAAAATTTATTTCTTTACTAAGTATGCAGAGTTTTACTCTAATTTTAATAATAAAACTTGGATCCAAAATATGTTAAGAATTCCTAAATTGAGAAGTTTGAAAAGCATTGAGGATTGCTTATTGGAAAGTGGTAAACAAATATTAAATGTGCCAAAAGTCAAGTGCAAAAATAAAGTGAGATATATATCCAAAGTTGCATAGTCAAAATTTAAATATGTTAAATGCGGTGACCTAAAATGTTAACTTGGTAATAAAAATTATAAAGCTTGCCTTTATCTTGATGTTATTCAGTCTCTCAGTATGTCTGACTCTTTGTGACCCCATAGACTGCAGTACACTAGGCTTCTCTGTCCTTCCTTCACTGTCTCCTGGAGTTTGCTCACACTCATGTCCGCTGAGTCAGGGATGTCATCCAATTATATTATCTTCTTTTGCCCACTTTTTCTCACATCCACAATCCTTCCCAGCATCAGAGTCTTTTCCAGTGTGTCAGCGCTTCACATCATGTGGCCAAAGTAATGGAGCTTTTATCTACTGGGGCAGGGGGGTGGGCAGGAAAGGAATATGGTATGAGGACTAAGATTCCACTATTAGTTGTTGAGTCTAAATGACCACACATAATTAGATGATAGAAAATTTCTGTATTTTTTAATGTTATATGTATTAAAAGAAAGCTCCAGATTTTATTGTAAATATTATAGGAATTGTTCCAGCGTTACTAATTTAATGTTCTTATACTTTAGACAAGTTTTAATATCTAAGTGTTCTCTGTTGTTCTAAGAGTTTAATTTCTCTGCAGTTTTGATTTTGACTTTGCACTTGACTTGTGTAATAATTGGCATGTGCTGGACCAGTGATTTATTAGAATTATAGGGGAGTGAAATTTGCCACCCCCAAATATGTGTCTTTACCATGAGAATTAATTTAAGCTGATTATTTTTAAGAAACAGAAGAGTCTGGAAGTCTTTCTTTTTATCTCCCCCTGGGTTTCCCTGGTGGCGCAGTTGGTAAAGAATCTGCCCGCAATGCAGGAGACCACCTATAGTGCAGGAGACATAGGTTTGATCTTTGGGTTGGGAGGATTCCTAGAGAAGGAAATGGCAACCCACTCCAGCATTCTTGCCTGAAAAATCCCACGGACAGGGGAGTGGCTGGCTACTGTCCATGCATGGGGTTGTAAAGAGCTGGGCACGATATAGATAGAGATATCACCAGAGATATTTTCAGCGAGTATGGATTAGGTGTGGTGGGATGGAGAGATCAGAGTTCAAGCTGTGTCCCACTGTCTCAACTGGGAACCAAACATTTGCTTTTCCATCAACTCCAGGTGAATTCTAAGTGGCACTAGTGGTAAAGAATCTGCCTACTGATACAGGAGACAGAAGAGATGCAGGTTCAATCCCTGGTCAGGAAGATCCCCTAGAGGAGGAAATGGTATCTTACACCTCTGATCCCCCAGAGGAGGAAATGTTACCCTCAGTTCAGTTCAGTCACTCAGTCATGTCTGAGTCTTTGAGACCCCATGAATTGCAGCACACCAGGCCTCCCTGTCCATCATCAACTCCAGGAGTTCACTCAGACTCACATCCATCGAGTCAGGGATGCCATCCAACCATCTCATCCTCTGTTGTCCCCTTCTCCTCCTGCCCCCAATCCCTCCAAGCATCAGAGTCTTTTCCAATGAGTCAACTCTTCGCATGAGGTGGCCAAAGAACTGGAGTTTGAGCTTTAGCATCATTCCTTCCAAAGAAATCCCAGGGCTGATCTCCTTCAGAATGGACTGGTTAGATCTCCTTGCAGTCCAAGGGACTCTCAAGAGTCTTCTCCAACACCACAGTTCAAAGGCATCAATTCTTCGGCGCTCAGCTTTCTTCACAGTCCAACTCTCACATCCATACATGACC